>CAKALG010000894.1:0-14365 GCA_916700815.1 Helicolenus hilgendorfi | reverse complement strand
TATATATAAAAAGCAAAGATGCCATCTGAATAACCAGGCTGGGCTAGTGGTCATGGAGCCAATGGTTACAGGACCAGTCCCTGTAATAGCTAACATGTGTCCATTAACAGATGTGTAAACTGTCAAAGTGCCCTTGAGCGAGGACTTGAAACTTAACCCTGTACCCTCTCAGTGTTAGTTGGTCTGCGTAAGAGCTCCAGCTGCACTCAATCTGTCAAATGTATGTAAATGAAACTAAGTGATCACAGTTCAAGAGATGTACCAATTGCAATTTTCTTGGCCGATTCCAATTTCTTAAAAGTCTGACCTCCTGATTCCGGTTTTTCAGATTCCTATTATCTTTCTTTCTAAGAACTATAATTGACAGCATACACAAATATTTTGTAACTTTTTTTTCCATGGAAAATTTTAATTCAGTTGTGCATGTTCATAATAAAACAGTGACTATTAAAACAAACTCTCCAAAACTGCACCAAGATACAGAACTTTCTCTCACTCTCACTCAAACAAATCTCTCTAATGAGAAGTAGTTGTGGAAATAATTTGAAAAAAACATTTGGATACAGTGGAAACAATCACTGAACCTGTTAGATAACATCTCTCTGAATTTAGGCAAGACCAAATTTTAATTTTGGGAGTGAAAATATACAATAAAAATATGCTGAAATGTGCTTTGAATTTATGGCACTAAAACTGGAAATACAGCGCACTTTCAGTCTACACCTTTTGCTAGTTTGTAAGGGATCTCCGTGTGGCCGCTAAAAGCAGCAACAGGGGATGAGATTTCTGTTCTCATTGCTCAGCTAATGTGGTCTTGTCATTGCCATACAGAGAGCTATATCAATAACCTATCAGCAGCTGCAGTTGTTATGCTAGCACAGCAAACAGTGGGTAGACATCCGCACTTGAGCGCTCCTTCGGGAAGGCAAGGGAAATCAGAGAACTAATCAGCGGCAGCTAGGACTGTGGAGGTGAATGCAAGTGCAACGAGGAAAGTGATGCTGATGGGAGCCGACACTGAGAATAGGGAGAGGATCAGGAGACACCCTTACTTAAGGAAGCTGTTTCCTCGGCCTGGGAAACTTTGATTTAATGTAATGGAGTCCTCATCAGGACGGCGAGAAAACAAAAAACTATGGGAATTTGGGAAATTGTTTGCCTGGAAGGCCTGTGAAATTAAGATGAGAAGATTGGAATTTGTGTGTGTATAAAGTAGTAGAGAACGTCGGCTGTGAAGACACGTTTCTGTATGTCCTGAAACCGTTGGGTACAATGCTTGTTCTTGTTCTCTGATGTTTGCACAGAGTTGTTTGGGCTGCGTAACAACAGCGTTATTAACGTCCCAGGGGCGCAGATAGCAGGTAAATTAATACTAATTCTATGCAGAGATGTACAAATTAGCTTGCTTTTTTTCCCAATGGCTTATTAGTGAGGAACACACACTTGCAAACACATGCACATTTTGCATCCCTCCCGTGCACACATGGGTATAAGTAAACATGACAAACTTCCCCTCCCCCAGCCATACATACAACGGGCCAACATGTGCACACATGAACAAACACAAACACCTACTTCTTAATCTCCCAGCACCACAACCCGCAACCAGGGAGTTAGGTAAGTGTGAGGACTTGGCTTGGTATCAGAGGGAGGCAAACTCGCCGCTTGTTCCGATGTTAATTAGTTTGGCCTGTTTGCATTTTTATTTATCTGGTGCACAGAGTTTGAGCTGATAATCTATTCGCACAGATATTTGGAGATATATCTCGAGCTCGGATGAGGTTGGCCAGTGAAACCGCTGCTTTTCTTAAATTATTCATCAACAGCGCGGCTCTGAGTGGCATCCCATGCATTTCAAAGTCACTTCAACCAACCGTTTATCTGCTCAAGGTACATGTTGGAGACAGATATCGGTATCTAATAACGCATCTCGTCCCCATCCCTCTCCGTCTCAGCATCAAACACCTCCGTGATGTATAACACTCTGTTCCTTTCAGCTGAATTAGAATGCTATATCGCCCCTCGATAGACACATACTATATGGAGACGTATTGATATGCGTCCGACATGGAGCATGTAATGAGAAGAGATGACGGAGTGCCTGGACTGCATGTGCACCTGCCACACGCTGCCGGCCAAGTCAGCAGGACGAAAGACGAAGATGAAGATGAACAGAGCAAAAAAGACGCTCCCCCTCCATCCCATCCCACACCCCGCGCTGTGTGGTTGATTTACAAGTTATGGCCTTTTTCTCCTTCATTCCACTGTCATTGAAAGAAGATTAGATGGGGCAGATTGCTTTAGACATCAAACATCATACGGCCGATCCGTCATAGCAGTCGCTTTCAGCGCAGCCTCTTATGTAGAGAGCTTTCTGGATGCATTCACAGTGTGAAAAAAAGGAAAGCACTCTGTGCCCTCCCAGCGTCCACCCTCTTCCTCAGCCTCTAACCTCCCCTGTTTCTCCATTCCACAGTCAACTGATGCTCACTGGGATGTAAGCCCCTCACCCCCAACCCTCCCACCCCCACCCTTTGCTTTTCTTCCCATTTTCTCTCTCCCTTTTCTTTATCGCTAACTTGTGAATGGCAGCCAATCAGGGGCAGAGTCGCCTCAGCTTCAGCCTCGGTGACATCCACCGCCAGAAGTGATGCACTGCTAGAGAAAGAGAGAGGAGGGGATAGAGAGAGAGAGAGGAGGGGAGGGTGGAGGAGGAGGAGGAAAGGGGGAGGGAGAGACAGAGAGAGAGAGAGAAAGAGAGAGAGAGGAGATGATAGAAAGAAAGTGTAGAGGAGGAAAGGGAGAGAAGCCAGAGAGCGGGGAGGAGAAATGGAGCGAGGGAGGGCAGAGAGAAAGAGACAAGCATAGAGTGAGGGAGGGAAGCAGGCAGGATAGTCTCTCTCTCTTCCTCTCTCTCTTGCACACACACACCGGCGCACACACACTCCCATACACATTCGCACCAGCTGTGCTGTTGT
This sequence comes from Helicolenus hilgendorfi, assembly GCA_916700815.1. Classification (NCBI taxonomy): domain Eukaryota; kingdom Metazoa; phylum Chordata; class Actinopteri; order Perciformes; family Sebastidae; genus Helicolenus; species Helicolenus hilgendorfi. Next base: position 11,387 of record CAKALG010000894.1, on the reverse strand, counting down.
CAGTCTTGGAATGTAAGCACTGCCGTGAGGAGTCAGATTCTCCACCGCTAAGCACTGCTAAGGAGTAGGAACACAGTACCGTGCTCTCAGTGACACAGATGGATGCTAAGCTGTGAAAATCAAAAGGTAAGGGCTTTTTTTTTTCTTTTTCCTGATTAATGTTTAAGGATATATTTGTATGTTGTCTGCCTCCTGACTCCAGGGGATGATCTGCTTTTTTGCACTGTGACAAAGCTAGACTAATGCAGCAGTCTCATGAAAAGAAGTGTTGCAACTTCAAAGAGGTTGATAACAGCTAAAATGACTGAACCAGGGAATGATTAGATGTGCTGTTCCATACTCTAATCTCAAATTTGTCTTTATAATTTATTTATGTGCAAGCTGTGCTTGAAAATGAAAAAAAATAAAAATAAAAATAAAAACTGTGCGTGGTATTACCACAGTAGATTCTCAATAGTCTGCTTTTTTATCGATGAATTTGAACTTTAAGCTCATTAATAGCGCCTGATAAAACAAACCTAAAAATAGTACAAGTATTTTTTTTTGCATACTCCCTTTTAATTGAATTAACAAACATCCCATGACACCTGTCACACAGTGACTAACACTGCATATGTAACTTTAAGGAAGGCATTATATTGTCGGGGTCATATTGTGCTTTTATAAAGATTAGCATTAACTTTGAAAGCCAATCCAAAGTGCTTCATTCAACTAAGTGGTTTCCTGTCTCCATACTGTGCACCGGTGGATGCCCATACATCTTATGTGCATGTGTAGATCCATGCACTTGGCTATGTGCACATTATATAAGAATGTATGTACGTGTGTGTGCATCTCTGTTTGTGTGTGCACCTGTTCAAGAGTCCATGCCAAGCTCTCTCTCTCTCTCTGTGTGTGTGTGTGTGTGTTTGTAGACGTATTTGCCTGACTGCTGAGATGCAGTGAGGGCGAATCATACTTGTGATGTGCTCTGGGCAGATTTGATGGAGAGGCACTGTACCATTCATATCTCTAAAAACGCATGGAGGTGTTTATCATGGTGTTCGAGCAGCGCAACGAGAGCAGCCCGACGGTGTTGCCGAGTATGTACATGTGCATATCCTCCACGGCACAAACTTAATCCAGCCTCTTCGCTCCCTCTCACCGCCGAGTCCTCGGGCGTGCTGCCTCACACGCCGACAGCTTTACAATCACCAAAGTGATATATTAGGGTATAGTAGTGAAGCGCTGGGTCATCCATGTTAACGCCATTACTGTTTAGTGCAAATTAGCCGCTAACACGCTCCCTGAATTATTGTCAGATATGGAGTGACCTTTCCGCGTTGAAATGAAAAGTGGTGGATATCCATTCTCCCACACAGGCACACAGGCTCTCATGAGCATTCACACAGCTGGTTTTAAAGGATTAAACATGAATATGTATTGAGAAAACACTGTGAAGAAGCAGCAAACAGGGAGGAGGGAAACGGGGTATTTTCTTAACAAAATAACGGAATTAATACAACCATTTGAGTCCGTTTTAATTACTGCATCTTTATATGTGTATCTTTGTGTGTGTATTTTATTGTGGATTATGCTAACTTGGAAATACTTTCCTTCACATAGTTGTCAGATTGTTAGCAAGATTTAGTTTAGTTTAATTGATTATCATTACCGTGTTAAAATGCATACACCCTTCTGAAGCCATCCTAATGTATTATTTTGAATAATGGAGTGGATTTTCTGTCACATTTCCACCGTCAACACTCCCTTTTTTAAGAAACGAAGGCCCTCCCTTCCTTTTTAAAGTAGCTTTTCAACAAGGAAGTGTGCACTGTATCACAAAATTGCTTAGAGGATTTCAAAACATGAGTAAAGCTTGCTGAGGTTTGCCAAAGACTGCAGCCAGAGGAGGCAGACTTGGGAAGGTCTAGGGCTCCACCAAGTGGAGGTTTGCACAGGTGCTGCGTCTTGGTACATCAACGCCCCTCGTGCTAGATTTACACTCTGTCTGTGCTGCTCTGTCAATACCGGCAAGCAATCACTGGAGCTACTAAAACTGCCAATCACAAAACACTAGTTCCTCGCACCCCAACTCACATGTATGGTTAGTGTTTGTTGCTGCATTCACGTGCTGCACTCACCGGCCGTAAATCGTGTTACTGGATGAACGGAGCAGGTACAAATGATCAAGACTAATCACGGCACCGGTTTTGTGACCTTGCAACCCTCCTTTGCCCTCGTCTCCAGCTTTGTCTTTCCCTCTCACAATTAATGTACCTCCGTCTGTGCTTATTTATGATTCCCATACAATATTGTCACTTGTTGAATACCTCGACAGAATTACACGACTGTAATCAAAATGGTGTTTGAATGCCAGCAGCTTTAAATATGGTTGATATTAGTATGGAAGGTTTAGGATGGTAGATGCTTAATTATGTCGCCCCGCCTTTATGCAACTCTGCATCTGAGTGTGAATGCGTTTGCTCCGTTTTAGAGGTGCGTGGTTTTATGATAATGTGCAGTAAATCATAAGAAAACAAATAAAAGATGGTAATCAAAAGATTACTTATTATGTCCACTGCGTTAAATGACAAAATATGTGACATTCAGGAGCTTCTGGGTGAAAGTGCAGTGTTACCTTAAAACTGTGCAAGCAGGGTGGTATGTTGTCAATGATCTCTGTGCCAAAGGTTGCACTAACATAGAGAACAGATGGCCAATGGAGGTGTTTATATTCTCCAATGTACAGTATGGAGGATTATCAATTTAGTATGCATGCAAGACCTCTTGAAAAAGGTTTGCCCACCAGACTTCTGCTGCACATAATTATTGCCCTACTAAAGTCAGAGAAGCCATAAAAGTGCTTAGTTGCAGTGCTCAGTTTAATGTTTGTGGGTAAGCCTGCGTGTTCAATTTTGGGATACATGTGCATGCAAATTTATCCAGACTAATGTGCAAGGCTGTGCTTTTTTTTTTTTCTAGGGAAGAATATCCTGATGAACAGCTAGTTTATATCTGATCAAAGATATTCTTATTCAGCAAAACAAGAATGTATAATTTTGCGGATTACAGAAATGGAGCACGGCGGAGCTTCTTGCCAGAAAGTGTCTTAGCCAAGATTAAGAATAACAACCCTAGACAACACTTTAAAAGCATATTTAACTATTTTGCCCCTTCACATCTCTGGTGTTAATGCCAAGCCATAGAAGCTGTCTATGACTTAATCTAATCATAAACAACTTTTTTTTTTAATAAACCTCCACTATTTAATAGGCTGAACGAGTTGAGATAATTCAGCTCGAGTCTATAGGCTCTGGCATTGATTCAGCATGCTCACTCATCCTTTAATGGAGTGTTTGGGAGAATTCTGAAAAGACACACTGGCCTAATGCTTAATAGGCACACCACATCAAAGATTAATATCCAGAATGCTATTAAAACTCAAGGACAGGCTGGAATGATAATTAGAAAATGCAATCACAAGCATCAGACTAGATTAATTGCAAGGCGGCGTTTCCTGATTTCGGGAACGCACGTGTCACCCTCATGCCACATTATGGGCGTGCACAGGAAAATAGCAAAAAATGTAGTGCTGATCAGCAATTTACGACACTATCTGTATATTATCTCCCCTCCTACTGGAGCAATACTTTGACAAATGTTCTGCTCAGAGAAAAACACACTGTTGTAATTCATATTTATTAAGGATGTCACGATTCTCCGAATCCACGATTCAATTTGATTTTAAACATGCCATTGTTACACTATGGAGTCTTGATTTGTAAAGATCAAGAGATCATTGGTTTTATGACCTGACAACTGTCATATACACTTTCAAATGTGTCTTTAAAAAGAGAACTGAACTTCCTTTTTATTTCGAAAGTGTTTAAAAAATTAGACTACAACAGTGTACAATATAAAAAGCTGCATCTTTTCAATACCACTATCTGTGTGACCGACCTCAGGACATAACATTACAAAAATAGAATAGAATTCCTTCTGCAGTGTGTTAAGTCTGCTGTAATCTACAAAAAGACGGTTTTGTTCTCATTTACTGTCACACTGCTACCAACATCAGCTGCTCTGATTCAACAATGTTGAGTTGAAAAAACGTGCATGTAGTCTAAAATTCAACCATGGTGCTGTTCTGTCAGGAGATGCAGTGGCTTAATGTTAAACTAAGTAAGAGTAGGATAGCTCTGAGTAAGGGCAAATAACTAATTCATAGTTAATTCATGTAGTGCAAAAAGCATGGATGTATTAAGATAACTGGATACAGCGTTGGAGGCGTGGTCCCGTTCATTCCTATGAGAGTTGCTCAGTGGTGCATGATGTCAAAATGGCTTGACTTTCTGGAAAAAGTACCCAGATCTTCCGCATCAATTGGGCACATGGAGCAGGCGCATTAGCGTCCGCTCTGTCACATGGCTCGTTCACAGGGGTCACAACTTTTAGGACTTAATTATTTAAAAAAGTGTTCACACTGGGAAGTTGATTCACCTCAAAAACGTTACATACGTCTCTTTCTCAATGTAAGTCTATGGGGAAAAAGTATTTTTTGGGCCCTTATGGAATCACGTGACGGACACGGAAGTTGTAGTACCACCGTTTGGCCACTACGAAAGTTGGGATCAACAACCGGCGCTCTTCCTGGGGGCTTGGTAAACCGCCATAGGCTTATGAAGGAAGTGCCCTGAGTATCGTAGTGACCATGGTAGCGACTTAGCGACAGGGACGGAGATTGTAAGCCAATTTCGATTGATTTTGAAATTGTGGCACCTCTAATATAGTTCAAAAAGTTTATAGATTATTGAGTGCTTTGGTCACTTCTAGCATGCTGCTGTAGCTGGCACCAATGCATATATAACAGTTCTGCGTGCGTCACTTTTTTAAAGTCTTAACGTTAATGTTCTTCCATAACAAACTTTGATCAACTCAGTCAAAGAGTATTCTGAATACTTAAAAATCACTGCTGATTAAACAGCTTCAATTGAATGAAAGTGTCTGAGTTGCTGAGCGAGAGCAGAATGAGCAATGTTTTAGGTTGAGATCCCATTAGCTCACTTATTTGATTTTCTAAAGGATTACATTCATTTATATTCCGTACTTCACTTTCATCAATGGGACCGTGATACTCATTCTTTCATAGACAGTAACAGGCCCCTTTGTTCGTGTGAATATTTCCACTGACAATACGGCCCTTATTTAAGAGCCCCGAACAAAAGCAGAGGAATTGCTAAACTAGCATGTGCATTTAAACAGCAGTCCCCGAGGTACACAGTGAATGCCTGTCAGGATGACTCCGCTACTCCAGCCCTCGTACGGAAACCCTACTAAATGGGCTCTTTTAGTGAGAGAGGCAAGATTTATTAGGATTAACTTCCAAAAGACCATGAATTATGCATGCTCACCCAAATTACCTATCAGGACGAGTCCTGGTGGGGACACAGCCTAAGTGAAGTATCAGAGGAAGACTACCAATAACACAAAATGCCTTATCACAGACACAAAACCTGACAGATAGCCGGGGGTCATTCTGGTAATTCATCACATAGATTTTCTCCTTTTAGAGTACATCATAAAGTATCGGGGAGAATATAAATCTATGGAACTAATTAGTACTGTATGCGTGGACAAATTTGAGTTAAAACCTTGGAGAGAATGGATGGAAAATATATCTTTAGAAGAGCAATTCATCTCTACAGTACATACGGTGATGGAAGTTAATATGCAGGACATAAAAATAAAAAAAACTGAGATTCATTTGAGTGTTTTCAAGTGGTGCCTTTTGCTCATGTCAGGAGCATCCTGCTCCTAGAGACGCCTGTATTCTGCTGTTCAAATATACTCACCGGCTGTGAAGCACTGTTTGCGTATCGTCAGTAATGCAACTTATAATTAGCGAAGTGCTGCTCAGTCTTTTACTGCTCAAACACAATAGAACAAGGAGACATGCCAGGGAGTTGTAGCTGCAGTGAGTAAACTTAATTTGACAAATGCACTGTGATGATTGCAGTCTTTTGTTGATACATTTACACTGCGGTGGCTTTCAGTCATTCATCACTTCCTTGGAGGTTTGTCTAATGACTCCTGCTGCATTAGTTTTGCATACTTTCTTATTATTAGATTATTTAACTGTTGTGAAAATAGTAAGGCTGTCAATCCATTCAAATTTTGAATTGCTATCAATCAAATGATTGTCCATAGTTAATCATGATTAATTGCACATTTTGTATCTGTTCAAAATGTACCTTAAAGGGAGATTTGTCAAGTATTTAATATTATTTTCAACATGGAAGTGGGCGCTCATGCTTGCTTTATGCAAATGTATGTATATATTTGATGTTGGAAAAAAATTAACAACACAAAACAATGACAAATATTGTCCAGAAACCCTCACAGGTACTGCATTTAGCAAACAAAATATACTGAAATCATAACATAGCAAACTGCAGCTGTCAGTGTGTCAGTGTGCTGACTTGACTATGACTTGCCCCAAACTGCATGTGATTATAAAGTGGGCATGTCTGTAAAGGGGAGACTCGTGGGTACCCATAGAACCCATTTACATTCACACATCTTGACATCAGAGGTCAAGGGACCCCTTTGAAAATGTCCATGCCAGTTGTTCTTCACAAAATGTTAGCGCAAGTTTGGAGCGTTATTTAGCCTCCTTAGCTACAAGCTGGTATGACATGGTTGGTACCAATGGATGCAAGTTTTCTAGTTTCATAAGATATGATCCTAGAAATTGCAAGTTGCGTTAATGCGTTAAAGAAATTAGTGTTAACATGTTATTATCGCATTAACTTTGACAGCCTTAGAAAATATCAACCCAGATATAGTTCTAAATTGGGGTTGAATAGTTTTAAAATGTTCTTCATGAGGTTGCATTTTTCATTTTAAAACCAATGAATTTAAATGCATATTTGAGTTTACTGATCTGAGACAAATCCAATCACTGAATTAGTACTTTTAAGCTCTCCTTCACTCGCACAATGCACATTTGCTGATTGCATAATTATCTGCTGCCCGAGTAACGCACAAATTAAAAGCCAGACACGGCACACAGTTTGGTTTTTTTGGTCTTATTATTTTGTATTGTCTGTTGTAGTCCATAATCTGTCTCAGTGGTTCTTCTACCCTGCTAGGATGTAAAGCATATAGTAAAGATGACACATATCATGAAAGAGCATCTTCACTAAAGTTTCCTCTTTTCGCAGGGATCTAACGGACATCAAAGAGAGGAATACAATGTCTGTTCTGTTGACACTGCCTTCCAGTGTTCATCCTATCAGAAGCCTTTTACCATAAATCAGAAGTCGTCCAGGACATTTCCCAGCTGATTGGATACCATGATAACCAATCAGGTTCTGCTCCTCCTGATGCTCTCTATCCTGTGGCCCAGCGCCGCCCTGCCTTTCACACCTGGGAATATTGGGAATCTGTTTGGGATGCCCGAGAGTGATGGGAGGATTCTCCAGCGCTCCAAACGTGGATGGATGTGGAATCAATTCTTTCTGCTGGAGGAGTACGCAGGAAATGACCATCAGTATGTCGGCAAGGTAACGTGCCCAAAAGCATTGTCTGCAGACTAATTATAGGAGGTTTAGCTTGTTGAAGTAGTGTTTGATGTAATTGGCTGAAGACGAATGGGCTGCCAGAAATCTGGCGGTTACAGGCACAGTTAACTGGAGCTATCAGATACACAGCGAGGGCACATAAAGTGCTCTCTTTTCCTCCAGTCTTCCACAGTCCTTTTGTACAGTACTTTTTTTTTCACATTGTTTGCTCAAAAAAACATTATTATATCAAAAATCAAAATGTTATTGATTTCCTGTTGTGCAGATACCGCCAATGTAAAAAAGGATATCTCACTGATACCCAAAAGCAACAATGTGGGGCATTTTCTACATTAAATATGAAGTAATTTTTGTCAGACGAGCATCATAAACACTGCATCATGAGCCAATTGAGCTGAAACTTCCTGTTGGCAAGACTTATTGAACAGCACGGCTATGAAATAAATGGAATTTCTTTATTCCAAAATGACCCATTGATGAGGTACATGGACATTATGACGAGGGACACATGACAAAAAGAAACATATATAATCATAGACAGCAACGCCTATTGCTCAGTAATTGATTCAAACTCTGACACACTACAAACTTTCACAAAGTTTTCACAGCTATAACATGTTTGTTAGGGCCAAACATGCATCTGTAGAAGTTTGACAAAGACTGTAGTTCTATGAGCGATTAAAAAAAAAAACACAAACGTAGATAAGTTATAAATTAAATAATCAACATCAGGTCAGATCTGATCCAAAACAGGCATAAAAACAGTCTCAGTTAACAGAAAAGTGGTTTGCGACCAGCTATAAAATGTTTCTTAGGGCCAAACGTGTATTTAAATGTATTAACAGTAGCTCCTCTTTACTCTGTAGAAGTTTGAAAAATATGTACATTCTGAGTTATTTAAAAAAAAACACACAATTGCAGTTAAGGCACACATTTAATAATCAATAGCAGGTCAGGTCTGATTCAAAACAGGCAAAAAAAAACAGTCTCAGTTAACAGAAAAGTGGTTTGCAACCAAATTCTTAAAGTACACACTATACACTTTTCTCCTAAGAATTGCAAAAAAGAGCGAGTTTCGGGACAATGCTCCTCCTCCCCACCCACCCAGATCAGAGAGGTTCTTGTCAGCTCACCCATGCTAGCACTTTAAAGACAGGTGTGATGGGGAACGCTACAGTTATCAACTCGAGGGAGGGAAATGAGGTGACTGTCGACAGCCAATTTTCTCAGAGGAAGCTGGCTTTCATCACACACCTCATTCTCCGGAGTAAACAAGTGTCTTGTGCAAGGTTGAGTAGGGGGATGTGACAACTTCTTTTTGCAGAAACCATCATCCTGATGTGGTGAAGAGAAAGGAACAGCGAAAAATTAAATGGAATATGGAGAGAAGGAGGAGGAAGAGGAAAACATATCAATCAGGAAGGGCCAACGAAATTCACCTCGTTGTGTTATGTGATGAAGCGGCAAAGCAAATGCTAACTATAAATGGGGCCATCCCTTGATATGTCAGCGACTGGTGCGATGTGGCTTTCTTCTCTGCTCTTTGATGCTCTCTGGCACCCAACTTCTGTGGCATGACAGCAATCACATTCACCAGTTCCCCACTCTTCCTGTGTCCAATATCATTCACTATTAAACTGTCAGAAAAACATGAGGCTGTAATAAATTACTGAGGGGAAAAATAGGGCAGACACATACTGCCATTCTGCTTCTCCGAAGAAGCCGCGGCGATCCGTATCACTAATTCAATCAGTTTAACTTTGGAGTTTTAGATAGAGAGACAGACTGTGATGGCGACAGAGACGGATGCACAGAGAACAAGTTAAAGGATAGATACATAGATAGAGAACAAGTTAAAGGACGGATAGATAGGGAATAAGCAGAGCTGCAGCAAAAAAACTAGTTGATCAAGCGTTTACATTGAATTAATTGGCGCCTATTGTGATAACTATATGAATATCTTAAAGGAGACATATTGTACTCATTTCCAGGTTCATACTTGTATCTGGGGTTTCTACTAGAACATGTTTGCATGCTTTAATGTTCAAAAAACACATTATTTATTATCATACCGTCTGTCTGAATATACTTGTATTCACCGTATGTCTGAAACGCTCCGTTTTAGCGCCTGTCTCTTTGAGAAAAGAAAAGCCCAGTCTGCTCTGATTGGCTTGCGAGAAAAATACGATGCACTTTTGCAAAAGTAGCCCTCAAGCCTGCAAGTGACATAGGAAGGGGAGCCAAATCCGAATGGCTTGTTGAAACACATATTTGTGGGTTGGTACCGGATACCCAAATGTACAAGCACTGAAAAAGTGAGTTTTTCATAATACGTCCCCTTTAAGGATTTAGACTATTTCACAGTCAAAAACAAGAACATTGAAGGGATTACCGTGGTCTCTGGGAAATTGTGAATGTCATTGTTTTTTCCTCACTATTTCTTTAATTAATCAAGAAAAGAGCGGGCGGATTAATCAATAATGCAAATAATCGTTAGTCGCAGCCCTAAAAAACAAGCGGTAAGACGGATGGATGGAGAGAAAACAAGTTGATAGATAGATATTAGAGCCGCACCGATTAGTCAAGTCATCGATAAATCTGTCCGCAGGAAACTAATCTCCTATTTTGACAACTGATTAATAGTTTGGGTGTTTTTTTCGAGCAAAAAAGGCGAAACTTTATCTGGTTTCAGCTTCAAGAGTATTAAGATACGCTGCCTCCTGTTGGTTTATGCCATTGTAAACTGGGTTGTAGGTCAGAAAAAAAGAGATTAGGACATCCCCTTAAGCTGTGGGAAACTATTATGGGCATTTCTATTTTGTGAATTTTTTGTAGACAATGAAAATAATCAATAGCTGCAGCTGTAACAGATGCAGCTATAGGTAGACGGAACAATGGCTAGATAGAGACAATGGTAGATACACAAACAAATAAGAGAGAGAGATACAATAAGAGAGAGAGACAGAGAGCTGGAGAACCAAGACCAAATGCATCAAGCACTTTCATGCCCAGCACAAAGCCATCAAAGCCTTGATGGTCCTCCTCCTAAAGATCATTTAATGGCCTTTGCAGTGCACTGTGGGAGACCTTGTTTATTTCACATTCAATCAAAGCTCTCCAATCAGCCCACACACACTTGCTAACTGTCACTCGAGGTTGATTTCGTGATTACGCCAATCACGTCTGATGTAAAGAACAGCCGCTGCTCTTGTATGGCTCGCTTTCTAACTGAAAGGGAAGCTCTGCGCCACCGCGACTGACTGCACCATATAATAAATGCAGCTCATATTGCTTATCAAGGTGTTCAAAAAGGCATGCTGCTTTGAAGCTTACATACAGAGTGGTGCTGACGGATACCTCGCGGAATGATAAGGAAAATAACTGCATTAGTTAAAGTGAGGTTTTGAGCACTTAATCAGCAGCTATTGTCAACACTGAGAAAAAAAAAAGAGCATAGTATATTTTATGACTGCAAATATGCTATGCGGTGGCTGTGCATGTATCAAGCGTAAAAACCGTCAAATCTCATTTTTAACTGACTTTCACGGGGCCATTAATGAGTGTGAGCACTCACTGTGTGCAGCTGTGGTGCCCTACTTCTTAAGCAGGGCTGTGAAGTGTGAACACTTGCAATGCTGAGCAATACAACCACAAACTTTGGATTCTGGAGCATCTGAGTGGCGTGTTTGAAGTGAACTAAATCCTATTAAACCCCCGGTACACTGTATTGTCTTGTGCCTTGTAAAGGAAATGCGCTGCTCTAAATTAGAATATGCAAGGTAGCACCACTTTGTTGTGTTAATAGTTTTTGCCAATAAGTAT
>CAKALG010000893.1:0-15614 GCA_916700815.1 Helicolenus hilgendorfi | reverse complement strand
AGGATGACACCGTTCTCTCTGTCAGCACTGTTGCTGTCGTTAGCACTGTTAGCACTGTTAGCACTGTTAGCACTGTTAGCACCGTTAGCTGCTAGTCGCCGGCTCAGCCGTCGCCATGTTGAGAGCCGTGTGGAGACAATCCCTCTGCTCTGAAGACACAATTTAGCACCTTTAAGGAACACCGTTAGGCTACAAAATAAATTGCATTAACTTGTCAATACATACATACATCCACTAGCGGAACAACGCACCACTGAGCCCTAATGTCCAGGTACTTTGCAGCCTGTGCATACATCTGATTATCAATTGATGACTAGAATTAACCAGAAAAGAAGACAGAACTTAGACAATTAAACAACAATATGACAATAAATAAAAAGGGACATTACACCGCGACAGGTGAAAATCTGTTAAATGCTCAAAACCAAATCTTATAATACTGTGTGACGTTGGCTTGTACTCCACACCCCAAAAGAAAAGTTAGTTTTTGTAATTGTTCTTTCCATAGCCACAACTTCATATCACCAACACAGCACACCCACAGCCAGATCTGTTTACCTCCTAACCAAAGCATCATTTATTGACGGAGCTGCACTGAATCGTGTTCATATTCAGCTTCTTGCCTCGTCCTCACGCAGAGAGAAAACGGGCTGCACGTAGTCTACCAGCGGAGGGTTGATATTATGCTGCTGTTGTTGGTGTGAAGCCATTTTTTGGAGCTTGCCAGCTGTTTTCTGTTGTTTGTTTTGGTTTATTTGTGCCCCGTTGGAACCTCAGCCCCGTTTGCTGTATCACACAGCAGCTGTGTTCTGCAGCAAACTTTTGTTGTGTAGTTTTAGGCAGATAAACACCGTGTATGTGACTGAGATCTCGTGTTGATGTACTTTCTGCTCAAAGCTCAACGCTGCAAGCACAAACAGAAGTGTTGAGTGTGGGGTAATTCACTGCTGTGTCCGCTGAGCTTTATTTAATGAATAGCTTGGGTTCTGATGTCTTGTGATAACGGCAAACGAATCCTCAGAAGAAGCTAACGGCTTTTCTTCTCTCACCCTCGCTGGTGTTGTAATTTGGCTTCCTCGCTCAGGTACCTGCTCCTAGAAAAAAAAAAAACACATCTGCATGTTTCTTTTCCATCCTTCAAACATGATTGAGCTTGAAGAACTCATAAAAAAAGGTACATCACCATCTGATTTCTAATGCCGGGACGTGAGGCGTGTGTTTTGAATTACAATATGTGGATGTGGAAAGTGTGTTTAGTGAGAGGGAAAGCAATTTACGTCATAGTGATGCGAAACATTAAAGCTTATCAGGTGTTTGCTTCGTGATGATGGTTCCTCGAATTATAACTAAAAGTAATTTTAACAATGTCAGAGGTGAGAGTGAACGCTCCCCATGGGAGAGTGTGTGTGTGTGTGTGTGTGTGTGCGTGTGTGATGCCTGAAAATACAGAAACACAAACAAAGAATGGGGGCGTGGTTAAAGCCCCCTCTCCATTGTATTTTGGCATTTCTATGATATTTCATATTTATTGGAGTCATTTCATTACTAAGTTGATTAACCACACAAAAAATAATCAATCAACTTAGTCAGGAAATGACTCAAATAAATATCAAATATCAAAGAAATGCCAAAATACACTTTAAGTCTGCAGATTCTCAACGCTCAAAATCAATGAATCCAAAGATGAAAACGTGCTGAATACAACAGACGCCCCCTCCCTCTTCAGTGCCTTCAGCAAAGTCAATAATTCTTTAATGAAGCTGATCTCATGCTCCAGCTGACATTTCTCCCCTTCACTATTTGCATGATGAACCAGCACATTGGGAAGATATTATCCACATTGCCTCGCGTCTACAGAAGTACGAACCCTGAGTGCGTCTGATGAGTTCTTTCCATCTGAAACCTGGTGATAATTACCGACCCCGGGCCGAGCCAAGGATCTGGAAGCAGGGTGGAAAAGATCCTTGGAAGCATTGACCAATATTTTTGAATCAAGAAACGCTTGGTTGTGTTCTCTCTCCTGACTCGCTGTGATTCATCCAGCCGCTTTCCAGAAGTCACATGGCAGCTGGAAGAGGCTCATGAGCACCTCTTTCTTCTTTCCATCCAGTCTGCCTGCTAGCTGGAGCCAAATACCTCAAATTCTTGATGCTTGTTGCGATACTACGTCCAGTATATGTGCCCTTTAAAGAGAAATACTGATAAAAAAATAGAGGACTGCAGCTGTTTGTGGGACACAAAAAAGATATTTGTTTTTTTGGCATTCCCAGTATTGCAACACTTTAGTTGTCATCGCCTGACTCGAATGTCTTTGCATTGTGTAAGAATCTGAGAGCTGCAATAACACTGCCCACATGTCTGGAAATTACACAAAGCTCATCAAAGAACTGGTCTTGTTGTTGTTGTTTGAGGGGGATTTAATTTCAAACGCTGCTTTCTCGGTTGTTTATGATCAGTGAAAAGAATCACAGGGTTTGTACCGTAAATTCCGGACTATTAAGCGCACCTGAATATAAGCCGCACCAACTAAATTTAAAAAGAAAAAAAAAATTGTACATATATAAGCCGCACTTGTCTATAAGCCGCAGGGGTCCACGTTGTGACATGAGATATTTACACAGAAAGATGGTACAAATGAAGTTTTTTTTAATTTTTTTTAATTAACGAAATGCTTGTATTCTGAACAATGCCTGTAACTCGGCAGTTACACAGCAGTAACACGGCAGTAAAACGACAGTAACGTAACATGGCAATAACACTGCTGGTTTGAAAAATAACCAGCCTACTAGCCGTAGCCCGCTAGCCTACCAGAAAAGTCACTGGTCGCTATGTTCATTTTCCTCCTGCGCACTGAAACCATTGAAGTCGTCTTCTTCAGTGTCGGAGTTGAACAGCCTCAGAATGACTTCATCACACACTTTCTCAGTCTCTCTGTCGTTGTCGCTCTCAGTGTCACTTTCGTCTCGAGGTGAATTTGTGCTGTCCAAAACGAGCAGTGCTTTTTAGCTGGGCCGTTAGCCCGTAAAACTCTATAGATTAGCCGCATCATTGTATAAACCGCAGGGTTCAAAGCGTGGGAAAAAAGTAGCGGCTTATAGTCCGGAATTTACGGTACTGTCATCATGTATTTGCCAAAAATATAATTTGTTCCTGTAATAACAGGTGGTTGTTTACATTATGGTCACTAAATTGATCGTCATCTTCTTATTCACTGTTCTTGTCATTCCTGAAACATTTATTTCATGTTTTATTGATTCATCTTCAGTAGGATTTGACAAAATAATCTTATCACAATGTCATTTTACTGTTTTTCCAGAGCTTTCAACCACATCTCACAGTCCTCATCAGTAGATTTGCTCATTTGAAAGCTCTGGAAAAAGCTAAGTGTTGGGATTGTTTTGTCAAAACATCATTCCTAAAGTCAAAAATAAATGTTTTAAATATATTCTTCAATGAAATGGTATAACACAGTACAAAATTGATTACTCGTTGATTACTTCTGTGATATACAGTATGTATAGACGTGTACAAAGTTTGATTTCCTTGCTGGAATCTCTCTAAACAGCATCCTCTGCTGTCCAGCTGTCATAATCTAGACACGATATTAATATGCTCATCTATGTTGCCTTCAATCAATACCGTGCACTCACAGCAATTAAGCTGTACAGTCAATGTTCTCCTAAAACAATCAAAGATAAGGCCACAAATTACATTATCTATCTTGTCATAAAGTTAACGCGTCTCTATAAAGGAACTGTATATTAAAGTAATGTGCATTAATGATACTGAGATTTACATAGAATTTATCATTTCTATTTGTTAGACTATCATTAATATGGAAGGCACAATAACCAGTTTCATCATATGTTATTTAAATATAATGTATGATCTCACTTCTGAAAGCAAATCTGCTTCTTTCTGCTTTTTATACTTTACTTTTACTGACTCCTTATCGTCGATTTTGTCTTTGTTTATGGCGGCAAAGTTTCCTCTTTGGGGATTAATAAACTTCATCGTCTCCTCTCTTATCCTATTGAGTTTAATATAAATACAGCCTGTTATCGTCAAATTATTCAGAGGAAGCTCCCGCACCAGTCAGTTTCACTACTAAATCCTGCTACCAGAGATTATAAAACATTTGCATTGACAATGTGATTCATTGGTGTTGTCTGGCTTGACTTTAACGTCATCCAGGAAATCATCTGGTGATTAGTGGGGAAAACCCTGCATGCTCTCAATCCTTTGAGCGATGCCAAAATGATAGTTTTTTTTCTTCAGTTAGTTGGTAAATTTTTCTTTCTATTTTTACTTCTACCAAAGAGGTTATGTTTTTGATCCCAATTAGACCAATTAGATTATAAATCAAGAATAGAAATGAGCTAGAAAGAATTAATAAAGTAGTAGTCCATAGAGCGCCTTTGTAGCCGAGTGGTTACAGCGCATGCCATATAATCTCAATGTACCGGGTTTGATTACGGCCTTGGAAACATTTGTTGCGTGTCACAACCCTCTTTCTCTCCCACTGTCTGATAAAAGCAAAAAAAGCCCCAAAAAATTATCTATAAAAAAAAAAAAAAAGTAGTAGTCCATGAACCAATACTCCACAACATTTCATTGTAGATTCAGCTGAAATGAAAACAAACAGGACCACATTCATTCATGGCTGAGGTAAAAAATAGGCTTCACAATCTTACATTTTTCAGTATTTTAAGTTCCTGTATTTTATCAGTTGTGTTGGGCAGGGAGAGAGTGGAAACAGTTTGTCACTTGATCTTTTGACGATGACATTGGGTCGTTTGTTCTTTCAGAGAAAGAGGGAAAAAAAAACGGATGCAGGTCACCAAAATATATTGAACTCCCTGAAAGGAAATACAGTGAGCGTTTCTTCCAAAAAGGCAGTTCGCACCCCACCATGAATGAAGCCTAAGTTTTGCTGCATGTTGTAACGGACCGACCCCAACAAGGCCTGCCGTTGTCTGCTTCGACTCTCTCTCTCTCTGCCTCTTGACTCACACACAAACACACTCCACACTGGTCTGATAGTCTGTTACTCAGCAGCACAACACAACAACAGATAAGCACGTTTGCAACAGAGAGACTTTTTTATGTTGTAAAAAGTAAGTAGGTTCAAGTTAAGTTTTATTTCCTACTAAAAGTGAGATGAGAAGATCGATATCACTCATATTTGCGCAAAGTACGAAGTTTGGTAGCGTAGCTCAGCATAAAGACTGGTAGCAGAGGGAAACAGCTAGCATGGCTCTGTCCAATTTAAAAAAAATATGCCCTTCAAACACCGTTAAAGCTCATTACTTAACACATTGTATCTTGTTTGTTTAAAGGAATACTTAGGATGTTTTGAACTGGGGTTGTATGAGGTACTTATCCATAGTCAGTGTGCTACCTACAGTAGATGACGGTTGGCACCACCTAAAAAGATCAATATCAGTTTAAGTGTGCGCTATATTTAGAATATTTTCACCTCTTTACCTTGCGGTCAGCCCTTTCCGACGAGGAACTGAAGCCGTTATCTATGCTCTCTTCAAATACACAGGACTCCTTTGACAGAAACAGTGATTTTCCCTCAAAGAACAAGGGAGTTGCTGGTCTACCGCTGCCTCGATTTGATAGTTTGTTTGTATTATTGTGGGACTGGTGATTCAGAACTAACCCTTTAAAACACCAAAGTCTGCGAGGTAAAATTACTGTTTTTGTCAACGGAGTCTGGTGGCTTTTAAGAGAGCATAGATAACGGCTACATAAGTTTCACTTTACCTTAAGTTCCCAGAAAGGGCTGCCTGACAACAAGATAAAGTGGTGAAAATATTCTTAATATACCATACACTTAAACAGATATTGAGTTTTTATGTGGCTGAAATAAATTTTTCTGCTGCCCCCGTCCACAGTAATACATTGCTATACTTCCGAGCTGGTACTCCCGTCTGTTTCTCCATACAACTCCACTTCAAAACACCCAGACTATCTCTTTAACCCGTATATGAACATATATTTAAAAACAACATTTTGTGATTTTGTACTCCATAAAGGACTTCTGTGCAGCGTTTCAAGCTGTAGTGCCGTCAGGCTGCCAGAGACGTTGGTTGAGCACAGGTTTTAATTCTTATGCCAAGAGCAGAGTCTGGCCTCCAAACACAAACATAATGCAGAAGTGCTCAATCAGTTTAACGTCCAGGGAACCTTAAGGTGCTCTTGAAGCTGAAAAGATGGCTCGCAAAAAAATAAAACACTCCTCAGGCACTCTTAGGCAAAACAAAGAGAAAATGTTTAATGGTTTAAAAGAGAGGGAACAGCTGCTGTTTAAACAATTACAGCCCATCTAAATAAAAACCTTCCATTAAATTTGTGTCCTTGCTCTGCCAAAGAGAAGAACATTTTCCTCTTCTGTGACGTGTTTTGAAGTGTTTTTAGGCAAATGAAGTCCGTCAGTGTAAGCCTCAAAGTAGTCTAATTACCTTTAGGACAAGTCCAACATAAGCACAATGTAGTTCTCTGAATTCTAACCATGACACAGCATTTGGACATTTTTCTATAGAAGCTGTTAATAGTATTAGTAATAGTATAGTAGTGGTTTCTCCACTTTGTTTTGTTGTTTAACCCAAATCCTTTTAATATATCAGTCTTATAATTGATGAATGAATTTTTTCGGCTTTATAACGTCAAGTTGAATCTTGTTTTTCTTGGTTTGGCCTTCGGTTCTATCAGTTATAATGACATAGATCCCACCAAGGTAACTGCTGAGATCTGGGAACACGACAACATCACTAAAAAGAAGTCAATAAGACGATGCCCAAAGCCAACAAAAGGGGCCTTACTTGTTGCTATCTTAATTATTTCCAGTTCTCCTGGGACTTCACTAGGTCAAAACCTGATACCTAAATGTTAAATGTCAAGTCAAGTCTGTAGGGAGTCGAGTCTCACCGCTGTCAAGTCCAATCAAGTTGTGATTTAAGTCTAAGTCAAGTCGAGGTCTCAGTTCTAAAGCTCAGGCCAATGTGATATATACATACTTGAGTTTCAGTAACAATTAAAGCACACTTTCTTGATATATTAATTAAATGTCATTAAAGCAAAACAAAGTCAAGTGTATCTCAGATTCATCAGTGTAGGGACAACCGATGTTTATTTTTTTACTATTGATTAATCTGCTGATCCATTTTAATGAATTGATTAGTCGTTTGTTCTATAAAATGCCAGAAAATACATAAAAATGCAGCCATTCCAGTACAAAGGTCCATGGTGACATCTCCAAATGTCTTGATTTATGGGACTGCTTGTCCAAAACCCAATTAACTATTATAGGAGACCAAGAAAGCCAGCAAATTTGAGAAGCTGGGAACAGTAAATATTATACCATTTTCACTTAAATGCCATAAACGATGATTCATTAATCGACTAATTTTAATTAATTTACGCTCTGCATCATTGTTTAATATTGCTTTAATCGCACCGAAATGTGATTCTCACTCTCAACTCATCAAATACCGCCGCTTGCTCAGTGCCACCGGCGTCTGCTATGCTTATGACAGGGTATGCTTTAGGGCGTGGCTACCTTGTGATTGACAGGTTGCCGTTATCCGGTCTGGGAGTTGTCTGTGTTTTCATCTTTCAACTTTAACCCTTTCGCGGTGTGTTTTCAGTTCATGACAGTTAGTTGTAACATTTAGGTCACCTAAAAATGTCTTATTCAGCGTTCGGTTGCACTAAGCTCCACCCCCTCGCGTCACTTCTGGTTGCAAAAAAACAAGATGGTGACAGCCAAAATGCCGAACTCGAGGCTTCAAATCAGTAGTCCACAAACCAATGTGTGACGTCACGGTGACTACGTCCACTTCTTATATACAGTCTATGGTCATAGTTTGAAACGTAGGGCCGCTGACCATAAGCGTCGGTATTTGACGAGTTTGGAGTGAGAATGTGTTTGCCTAAAACCTGAATGGGGTTATATTTTGGTTTGTGTTTGGGCCGTGATTCAGGTCTAGATTTTCTGATTTTCAAAGAAATACACTTAGATCCTTCCACTGATCTCGCAGTCGGGCTTTGTCTTTATTTACATAAACGATTTACAGAAGCATTAAAAAGATTAAAACGTTAAATAAAAATCCTTTCCCAGACTGAATGCCAAAGGTCAACAGACACTAAATCAAACAGGAATGACCAACACTCCCTGTCAGTCATCATCAGCATCCTGGTGAGTGACAGCTTTTCAATATTGTGTTATTGGATCACTTGCTACTGCTTGTAAGTACTATTTGTAGGTAATTGGTTTGAACATGCAGCGGATAGTCATCTTAATGGGATATTCGTTGATTCTCTGAAGTGTTGCTCATCGACCTGATGTGGAAACACACTGTAAACCTGAGAGCCTCTTTAAACTCACACTCACCGTAATCACTGCCCTTTTCCAGATCAAGCATAAAATGCCAAGCTAATAAAAATGAAAGCTTTCAACATGATGTTCTGAGCAAATATTACACACAAGACCTTTGCATAGCTAAGTATACTACTATTAGCTGACTGAGCTGCTGTTGTGTTTATCAAAGGGTACACAGCAAGAATAGTGTCTTTTAATTTTAAAGAAATATCAAAGCTGGTGTAAATTTCATTTCAGTACAGAGAAGAAATGTTTCTCCTTCACATGTTGTGCTGACTCTCTGCTGTGACCAACAGCATCCATGAGTTTATTTTCCAGCTCTCAGGCGTGCAAAAGTTCTCCTTTAGAAGCAGGCATATTGGCACATTGTCAGATACCACTTTGGTCTGTTTGCTCCGGTATATATCTGATGTCATATTACTTTTTTAATATAATCAGTTTTGCCTGCTGGTCGTTAACTCCTGTGGATATTTTCAGAATAAAATGTGAGATTTTTCCTACCAAAGTGGCATGACTCCAACGACTTTGTTCCAGCAGGATAAAAGAGCAGCTCACGGACATGGCCTTGGCGTCAAACATTGAATTTGATGTTAACTAATCCAGCAGGTGGTTAGATTTTGATTTAATGAGGGAGTGAGAATTTATTTTTAATGAGGTCCAATTTGTGTTACTTCCCCTCATGTTCTAGCTTTGTATGTATTTATACGTGCACACTGGAGTCTCAGATAAACAAACATTAGTCTGACACAGCAGTGTTAAATCCGTTAACAAAACTATGATGAAACATGTTGTCCACAACTTTTTTTCAATGAAAAAAGACGAGATGATGGCGAGACACACCGATGTCATTAAAACTAAGGGTGACAATATCAAACATGCAATATTGTTGATTAAAATCTAGTTTAGTAAATCTAAAAACTTGACCAAAATCTATATTTTTGCCACCTTCCACCCTCTCTTCCCCTCTCGCTGTGTCAAACACAGGAACACAACGCGCTACGGCGGTGGCGCTCAATCAGTCTCTGTCCTCCTCGTCTCACACCTCAACCTGATAACGGTGCTACTATAATACATAAAGTTGGCGGTTTGCGGTTCGGGTGGTTGAGTAACGCTCATTTTTACATTTTGGGTGGGCGGATTGGCTCTTATAACGGACTGGGGGGTGCTACTGAACCGCGCATCATTAATGAGCTCAGTCAGTCAGATAGTTGCACTCAAGCTAACTGCAAAGCTGCATTCTTAATCATTCAACCTGTGTTTTTCATCAGATAAGATAACATTTTATGTGAAATAAGTTTGACTAAAATGACAGAAATGTTCAATATAATCTGATGACTCAACACGACTACGATTAAATAAAAAAAAGCTGACAGAAATGAAGAGAAAAAATATATTTACTAAAATCAGATGACTATTCAGCGACTAAAACTGGACTAAAATGTTTGGAGTTGTCGTCGACTTACATTGGAGTAAAACTACGAAAATGGGACTAAATGTAACAGGCATTTTCGTTTTAAAACAGACTAAATCTAAAATAGCCATAGCAATAGACACAGAACTGCTCCTGAGGCACAGTAGTATAATGTGTTACATGAATAAATGCACTGAAAACATGGCCTGCCCGCCACCTTATGTACCCACAAGCTGAGAGCCTGGTGCTGTGTGCTGCAACTTTGATGTGACGATGTTTGTCTTGTGAAAGTTCTTTTGCATACCTGACCTATTTGAGGGCATGTGTGACTCATCCATAGCCTCAGGACTGGACTTTGTTTCACCCATGCATTGTCTTCGTGCAAGGTCAGTTTACCTGGTAGACCCTTTCCCGGCTTTGAGGTTCAGGTTTTGTTTTAAAGGGTTGAATTCAATATGGTTATGCAGCCCAAACTAACAAATCTCTCTTGCTGAGGTGTGGCACACACATATCTACTAATGATCTCCTGGCTTCTCCCTCAGGTGTGCTGCATCAGTGGCTAACGAATGCCTGACTTCAGTGTTGACTAGTTTGCCTGGACAGCTAGCGGCTAGTATAGCTAGTTTGAAATCAGAAGGTGAGCAATATCTGTCCACTTTGTGGTGTTTTCATTCATTAAAGCAGTATAAATTGATTTTTTTAGCCACTTGGAGGCAGCAGAACAAGCTGTGATCTCAACATTGTCGTATTATCAGCTTTAAAAGTTGTTATGGTGAACATGCTAGCAATTAACATTCCTTCGGATTCGTGTGTCTTACTGCTCGACAAATGTAAGTCCAATATTCACTCTCCTTTTAGCTCTGTTGTCAAGTCTCCACCAACTCTTGAGTGACATATCTAGAGAGTTTACAAAAAACTAAATCAATGATCTGAAATATGCTAAGAAGCTCCATAAAAATACAGGAAACATACACGATGATAGTTCTCTGTGGGGTTTTTCAGTATTAGCAACGCCTTTCACGTCAGCATGTGGTCATTTGACCTGTTGTTAGTAGAAAAAGATTGATTAAAGCAGCCAAAGTGTGTCTAAACAATCTTCTCCTGGACAGAAACTTTTGTAAACTTCAATGTACGGCAATTAGTCAAACATCTTATTCTACTTTTGTTTCTTGTTAATAATTAATAAAGTTCAGCTTTCTTCACAGTTAATGTGGGTCAAAGCATCTCCGAAAAGCTTTTTAAGGAACATTTATATAATAAATGATCCTTCACTTTTGCACTGAAGGTTTATTTTATGAGTCAAAGCAGCCGAGCCTTAGAAAATCATTAGTAATGCTTTAATATAAGGCCCAGTGGGAGCAAGAGTGCTGGCTTCAATTTTATGCTCCCCACGAGCCAGTTAATAGCGTTTCAGAAACTTCGGGTGGGCCACAGAGAATGCACATAGGCACAAACGCACCTTTTTAAAAGCTCCAACACACTTGAACACAGAACCACAAACCTGCGTGGCGTCTGTCCGCCACGTGAAATGCCTCGGCCAGCATCTTTTCCCCCGTCGCGGTGCGCTGATGGTAATTAGGCTGCTTTTGTTGCTGCTGTCACCGCTCATTTTCGACTCCATTGAGGCAGTGGGAAGAAAAGGGCTAAAACAATATTGCCCCACTCATAAAATCCAGTGTAATTATGCCAGGTTTTATATGTCCTAGGAAGTCAAAAATCCCCTTACATGACAAGAACTAAATTGCCAGCACTAAATCAGCTGCAGCTCCAGAACACCTTGTTACTGGAACCTCCACACTGGGAGAATGATAAAGACAGAAATGATGGTAATTTTGTTTTCTATTCAATGTTAAGGTGGATTTTGTGGTCTTATGCACCTGATTTCAGGCCCTTGTTCACCCACCTGTACTTCTATGAATCTCATATCTAGCCCCAAACACAAAAAATTGTGTCGCAACAGCAAACAAATAAAACATTATTTAAGGCGGTTTTATAATGAAATGTCAACAAGGAAAGATTTACAGGCTTTGCTCACACATTGCTTTCTTCGTCCGTAATAGAAGACATTAATCATACCATTTGTTGTTTCACATAAAGAAATGTGGGAAGTTTAGAAACCCCTGATCAGCACCATGTTCTGCCCTGCAAACAACTGGCACTCTGCTGCAATGATTCAAACAAGGGACCCACAATGGCCAAGTGTTAACGCTGACCAAGCACACGTTAATGTCAAATGCCTGTGGTTGATTGGTGGAGAGTGTTTTCCATGGATAGTGTGTTTAAATTGGTTTTAAAATTGTTTAATGTTCCTGAAAATATATCTATCATAATTCAACACGTTCTCATCCCATCTCGTCACATACTGAGGCTTTGTCAGAACCCCTTGGCGTCACTTTCTAACGCACTGAGTAGCCCAGCGCGTCAGACTATGACGCTCCACTACGGTCTTTAGGTTTAGGTAACAAAACCATCCAATTATGTTTAGAAACAGCAGGGTTTGGCATAAAATTAGTTTGTAAAGTGAAAGTGAAACTTAACGTTGTGAACACAAAGACAGGCGTTGTGTCCCATCCACCTCCCCTCCTGTCCGTCCATGTGCGTTTTTTCGCTCTTTAAACTACGTCACCACACTCCCCGACCACTTTCTCTGAGCATTTAATACTGACGCGAATGGGATTACATTATATTGTAGTTACTTGAATGCCTGGTGCATCTCATACAGACGCTCAAAGGTACCTTGTGCATCAGTATTTGATGCCCTGTGAATGAGAATTGGCTGCATTGTCAGGTTTTTTCATAAACCCGTGCACTTTGCTGTCATTTCATGGTTGAAATAAATAACAGTTAAGTTAAACTTAAAACAATGAAGATGAAATTGAAAATCTATTTTTACTGGGCATGTAAGATGATATGATGGGAGGTTAGTTACAACAAGCTTCCCTAATCTTTTTACACCATTAGCTGTTTTTATGTGGACAATATTATTGTGGATTGGCCAATGTGGAGGGTGCTTTATCGCAACTGAAATAAATATTAATTATTTAAATTAATTTACCTACCGTACCTCCTCCAAAGAAACTCGCAAGAAACATTTTTTGTTTTTTATTCATATTAGCCAGTTAGTTTCAACAGTAGAAGCGATAGAGCATAGACAGATAGAGCAGCTAGCAGGATTGTGACAGATTGGTGACTTTATGTACTGGTGACCTACTTTACTTTAAAATCAGTATCCTTTGGGTGTGGTTGTGACAGGGAGTGATGAGGAAAGATGCAGCGCAGACTCTGCCAAGTTCAAAGTATTTAAAGCAGTTAGCATATAAACGTGTCTAAGTAATATTCAGCTTTTCTTTCACAGAATCATATAATTTCTTATCGCCCTGTAAGCAAATATTCCTCGGTTCAGTACTGGTCTGTTAGAAACCACTGATTTACAACAGGTATACCAGTTGGAACCAGGATCCACCAAACAACCTCATCTACAATATTGTCTGTTCTTTTACCCCACACATTCAAGAATGCATTGGATTGTGTCATTTAGAATTAATTGTTGTCATTACCAGTTGAGGCCTGAGCCACCTGACACCTCATCAAATGTTTGATGAGGTCCTGTTTCATTCACTCGACTCCTTTGAGATCGTTTCCTTTGAACAGCCGCGGTCGGGGCGACGCACTAACCCACTCTCCTGGTACCCATGATCCTGCTCTGTTCACAGTCGGTTAATCTCAATCTAAGCCCATTTTCAGTTATCTGTTCACAGGGGACGCCAGTGTGAAAATGGAGCTGTGTGGCTTGCACCTGCTCAGTACACGTAAATGGATCAAATAAACTCCGCTCCCACTGCAGGAGCAGTTTTAGTACCCGCTATACATCTGATTATCCTTCTAGAGTCCATGATGGGGAGCAGCGTCTCTATTGATGCATTCACTATTTCTGATCTTTCAGCTGAAAGAACTCCATCAGTTCATCTCAATCAGATCCTCAGTCAAGTTAAAAAATAATATCTAGCATTATTGTTTCAACCGAGAAGCTTGAATTGTCAGTGACATTATTTCTCTAACAAAACAACGGCAAAAATAAATAAACCCAGCTCCTCTTCGGTTTGTCCCACTTAGTTTTACCCCTTACTAGTTTAGCCACATGAGACAAATTACGTTCAGCTCACAGAGTAGATATCATGCAGATTCCCATCCCCAGTTGAAATGTGCATTTCCGTATCATTTCATACACAAGGAAGGCTACAATATATAGGCCAATCCTGCAGCCTCACTATACTGCAGAAACAGATAAAAGGATTACAGTCCATATTTTTATTGTCGCTGTAATTCACTGGATACTTGTTGGGATGTATTAACATTTATGATTAGAAACATAAAGATCTTTCCCTCCCTAAAGACTCCTTCTTGGTTTGGCAAGAGAGGGGTATTGTTTCATTTAATAATCTATACATAGCATATAATTCGACATACCGAGAGCACTTTTTTTTTTTTTTTATAGATATTTACATGTTCGGGATTGGGCCCGTAACCATACAGAATCATTTCCTGCCATCCCTGAACAGTAACCGATAGATATTTTATTCCCAACAGCTCCATCTCTCAAAGGCACAATATCTATTATGTATGTGAAACTTTCATCTATGCAGACGGCATCTTTTGATGCATTGAGAGAGGCGCGGCAGGCCAATCTGAATTTACAATTTACAGATGTTGAGTGTTCAGATATATTTAAGAGTACACTCCTCAGGCATGGTCTGATACAATTCAAGGTGGCACACAGACTTCAACTGTTTAAAGTCAGAATCTTAAAGACGTATCCATCGGTTGATGATTCTTGTAATAGTTGTAAAAATTCCCCTGCAACACTAGCTCATACATTCTGGTTTTGCCCGAGACTCCCAGGTTACTGGTCCTCCATTTTTGATGCTCGATCCAAAATACTTGAACGACCAATAGATCCAAATCCTCGATCATCTTTCCACAGTCAAATTGCATCGCTTCTGTCACTCTTTTAGCCAGAACACTCTATCTTACTCAATTGGAAGCAGGCTACCCCTCCCTCCTTTAAACATTGGATCAGAGATACACTACAACTTTTTAAGCTAGAAAAGATAAGATTTGGGCTACGAGGACCTAAGGATAATTTTAGCAGCGTATGGCAACCTTTCATTACATATCTGCTGGAGCAGCTTTGAGATTGTAGTATGGTTTGTTTTCATCATTTGCTATAGAATTTAAACCGCCACACACACATACAAACACACACCTTGTCTATTTTTGTTTTTTGAATGTCTGTTTTTTAAAATCCTTATTCTTACTATTATTTTGATATAGGAATTATCTTATTATCATCCTGGGCATCGGCCAAAACAGCGACTTGACATTACATTAAAATCATATATCATAGAATAACGTTATTATCTGTAATGTCCAATCTCCATGATACTAACTAGCTTGCCATTTGCAAATACTTCAGCTAGCATTACGAAGCAAAACCATCCCGAATCCTTTACATAGAAATCAGTTGACAGGCTGTAGAAATATAAAGAGGCTGTAGAAATATAAAGATCTGCATCCTCAGAGGAGTAGCTTTTCCCTGTATATAAAATGCATTTCAATCTGAACAAACAAATGCAAGTTCTCCTTATTTTTTTTCCACCCAGGTTAATTCTGGCAATAAATCTGCGTCCTTTCTCCTAATGGAGTTGTGGGAGTGGGAGTGTGGATGTTAATGGCGTCACAGCAGACACAGTAGATTTCCACTCTAGGTTGATGGCGAGTTGCCTGTCGCCTACCTCTGTGCCATTTATAGCCTGC
>CAKALG010000892.1:0-15357 GCA_916700815.1 Helicolenus hilgendorfi | reverse complement strand
AGTTTAAAGGGGCTAGATGTAAGAATCAGAAATTGCTTAACAGTGACACCTGTGGCTGTTAAGTCAACAACAGTCAGCGCCCTGTTGCACGCACTACCGACACACACGAGACTGAACACGATTGACAGGCATCACGTTGATTAACGTTAGCAACATTAGCCAGATAAAACCCCAATATCACTATAAATTTCACATCTTTGGCAGTAATGTTAGCTTACCAAACAAACTTTCCTCCATGAATCGAAGGCCCGGCCGATGTCGATCCTAGTTTTCCTGCTTCAGCCTTCCGACCATGGTAAGAAGGCACATGGGGGACACCGTAGTTTTGGTCTCCTGGGCCAGAGTGGATAACATTACTCGCTCCAGAGTTAACCCCCGTCACTTCACTAGGCAGCAGGGAAACAAGACACGGGAAACATCTGTTGGTCTTGAGGAGCTGCAGCATTTATTTCTGCATAAACTGCAACTTCCACCGTACAATCAATTGATATTCTCCGAACCAAACTAACTCTTTTATACTGCTATGCTGCTCGCTCGCTTTCTTGCACACTCGTTGCCGCTCCCTCTCTCTTGCTTTACCACTCATTTCCCACGTGCACACACACACTCTTCGCACTGGCTCTGCTATTCTCCCACAACAATAGTTTTCGGCCAATGTCGGTCACATTCCTATTTTGCAAGACGGGCTTCACTAGATATAACTTTGTTGTTTTTATGCTTCCGTGGAGTTTGTGTTGGTGTCTGAGTTGTGGTGGAGGCTGGTTGTTTGTTGGAGTTAGCGAACTCCATTTCTCAACGAATGTTAGCTATCGTTGCACACTGTTAGCCCTGTAGCGGAGCTGAAAATAAAGGCACTCGCGAGCGCGGATGACGTCACATCCATTGGATTTTCCTGGAAAAAACGGTCCGGATTCTTCACATCACAAGCAATCTACAGGCTGATAGACCCGATAGACCCTGTTGACACCTTGGCAATAAAAACAATTAAAAAATGTTTATACGTGTACAAATTTAAATACAGTCCCTTTAATTGATTTCTTTGTAAAATGATGTATCGCTTATGGTGGATATCACATTTAGCAAATTATGCAAACTTGCTTAGGTACCAAATACACATGCCAGCTTTATTTTGTCTGTTAGCAACAAATGACTTTTTATAATAGCAGACACATAAAATGCTAAAAGTGTTATGAATGAATTTGAATGAAAATTTGTTAAAAGGATTATTATTGGGCATGATTGAAATAATGATTTTAGGTAAAACATGATTTGAAACTGACATACTTTTGAAACTGCAGCAATAGTTTTAGAGGCTTGTTTTAATTTGTTATCAGTCATTTTGTATTTAAAAGCTGTTGGTAGGATTTATCAACAAACCGGATTTCATTATGGAGTGAAACATGATATTAATCACATCAAGAACTACCTGATGCCAAAATTCTGCTGTAAAAAATCTCTGCAGCTCATTAACATTGCCATGTGTTTAAAAATGTATAAAAGTCTCACCTGAGAAGACATGAGGGTAAAAACAGCTTCTCGCTCCTGTGAAACAGGCGCTGCCTCCTCATAAGCAGCGCTAGTGGTGACAATGTTTTATTAATAGCGCTCATGCTCTCAGCCTCGCACATAAACTCAGGTATTCACGGACACATGCATGCATGCGTGCACACTTACATACAGAGGCACATAGGAAGTAAAGAGGTGAGGGAACGTGGATTGCCATCAATTTGTGTGTGACAAGATTTTGCACCTACTGTATACCTGTGAGATGTGTGGGCATATGTGTGTGTGTGTGTGTGTGTGTGTGTGTGTGTGTGTTTGACACTGGGTGTAAAGGAACAGCCTGCAGCACTGTGCATATCCAGCCTCATTTACCAGATTCCACTCCTCCATTATCAGCAGCAGGATCATTATCCGCTCTCCTCCCTGCCCTCGCTGCCTCACTTCTACCGGGACTTAAGGTGGCACACCAAAATATCAACACACACATCACACTCACCCAGAATGCTTATTATTCTGCACCCTTTTACACGTTTTACAAAAAAAGACAACTGCTGAGTGTGCATGTGAACGTATAGGTGCAAAGTTTAGTTATTTTTGTCACAGTATTCCTGCGAGAAAAAATGACAAAACGAGGTTACGGTGGTGTGGCTGCTTGTGAATGCATCATGTCTTTGCTCCTGACACCAATGGCTCGCAGGCCACAGTTGATATGCTGCATCAGTGTGGATCCGTTTAGAAGGGTATGGAGATGAGGAGATAGACATCTAAAATGAGATCAAGGTTTCAACCGCTGCTACCAGTGGAATACCGCTCGCTCCATGCACATATATCGCACAGTTGAGCATGATAGAAAGCAGTTTATGTTGCACATCAAGGTCATGTATGTATATATATATATGCTCATGAAAGGACACATTTGTCTACGTACACTGTCTTGCAGGGATAATAGGAAATGGAGCACTAACCCTTCCCTGGCTTAGAAAAGATCAGTGAAGGGAGGTAAGACTAAACCAATGATTTCACTACTGCTCTTTGAGTTTTTCCCTCATACAGTATTTCTTTATACCGCTGCATTTTTCCTGTTTCCTGTCAGAATGACGGCCTCCCCCCTCTCCTTTTCTGTGATTTTCTCTGCCTGGTCTTAGCTCGTATTTCTGAGAGGCTCGCTATGTTGTTATTCAACTTGAACAATCCTACTGCTTATTCAGCCCTGTGAGATCCCACTAATAGTCACAGTGGCTGCTGAGGCGTGCAGCTGTAGGTTACACCAAACCGACTCTGGAAATGTAAAAGACAGCATCATGCAACTCTGATTGTTGTGTATGTGTCTGCTCACAGTAAGTGTGTGTGTGTGTGTGTCTGCTCGCTCAGATGTGACCTTCTAAGCTGTGATTTTTTTCTGTTAGCCCAGAATTTATTTCTACTTGAACACTTAAAGTAAATATTGCTTAAAAGTTTTGAGCTTGATTGTATTGCTTAACCAATCTCAGTATATTGTACTGTTATGAAGGGATAGCATCTTTGAGTTGAACACACTTAAAGGAACAGTGTGTAAGATTTCGGGGGATCTATTTGCAGAAACTAAGAATGGTTTGGTTTTCGTTAGCTTAGAATGAGCCCTTCATATCTACATAGGGAGCAGGTCCTCTTCACGTAGTCCGCTATGTTGCACCGCCATGTTTCTACAGTAGCCCAGAACGGACAAACCAAACAGGCTCTAGAGAGAGCCTTTCACATTTTAACGCTACCTGAAGGCCACCGTAGTTCTCAGACACGCTTGCTCCTAAAGTATATTGTTATTTTGAAAGGACACTATGCATGTAACGAGCGTATATTGACACGCCGTCCGTGGTCTGTTCAAAAGTAACGCAAGAGGGGTAGCCCATGTATTGGTCTCCGATGCAAGCGCAGGGGCACTGACCAAGCGGCGGTATTTGACAAGTTGGAGAGAGAATGTGTTGGTCTGGGGTATTCAGTTGGTTGCAATCTGCAACCACACCACTAGATGCCACCAAATCATACACACTGTACCTTTAAGTATATGCTTAGCCTGCACCACACCCCTATCAGCACTGCAGCACTTTGCCATTTTCCAATTGGTTAATTCACTCAACTTGTCTGGGCACATTAAATAATTGTAACTTATAAAGCTGAGTTGAATAATGGGGGAAAATGTTATGTTACTGCAGACTTAAAGTACAAATAATTTAGCTTTTTGTGTTGAACTTGAATTGTTCCAATCTATTAGCGTTCAAGTAAAAATCACCCAAAACAAATTAAATTCTCTGTTTTCATTTAGAAATTATTTAAAGGAATTGATTGCCTTACATTTTTCAAGTAGAAGTAGTCATTTTGTCTGGGTTAACAGCATACTGAACATGCATTCTGTTTCAGAAGGAGAGAGGGAGGAAGGGGATTTTGCTTCTCGGTTTATTGGTTTGGCATTTAGAGACTGGTGGAGAAATCCCGAGAAGAGGAACGGAGGGAAATGTATCGAACAGAAGGGAGATAAAACAAGGGGAGAAAGAGCCTATTCTCCTTCCCACTGAGTGGTCTGGTCCCCAGAGAGAAATATACTGATTTGTGATTAATGAAAAGATGGAGAAGAGGCTTCCTCTCTCTCTCTTTCTCTCCCTCTCTTTCTTTCTCCGCCTCCCTTTCCTTTCTCTCTCTAACTCTCTCACGTGGGAAAATCCATCTCGGTAATGATGTCTGTGTGTAGAGAATGATTATGGGGCAGATAAAGAGAGAAATCAGCCAATAAAAGGAACACAAAAACATTCTACAGTATTATCATCACACAACCACTCTGCGGGCGAACTGAGATAACGTGTTATCGTGAAGTAAACACCTGACCTCTTGCAAAACACAAAGTCACAGCCTTCTCTTGTGTAACTTTCTCTCCACTTTTACAGCAAGTTTGCATAATATCTGTTGCCAATTTAGTGAGACGGCAACAAATTAGTAAGCTTTAAAGTGCCTAGCAGGGTCTGTGCTCTTAAATGATGTAGGCAGGTGATGATGCAGCATACAGAGTATGTTTTGAGTTTTAAAGGAGACATCCAAGCGGAGGGAATGAGGGAGCTCCTGAGCTGTGTGGAGCTCCTTCATGCCTCATTAGTCCAGTAAACTGATATCAGCTGTGCTGTCCTTATCGTCACCTCCACCACAGCCTCCTGTCACACAGCACGCATCCCTGTACTCCACTGATATTACAGGGCATCACTTTGGCCTCCTTATTTAGCCAGTAACAAACAGAAAGGATGAGGGGAGCAAAGGACGTGGATGACGGAGAAGTAACTTTAAAACTGTACTTACAAGAAATAAGCAGTGTGGCAGGAAAAACGTGAAATAGATGAGTTGTAAGACGTGCAGGGGAGGAATAGAGCTGAGCAAGAGTATCATCATGAGAGCCACCTGGAAGATCAGAAGCCACGGTGCGACGCCGCACCTGACTGTCACAAGGGAGACTTCACAGCTACCGTGGTACAACCCGTCATTCACTGAACATTACTCAGGGAGAGCAAACTGTTGTTAGTGTGTCAAAAGCGGGGACAGGAAAACGGAGGCGTGAAAGGGGAAAGATGGTAATTAGGATGAGAAACAGCATTTCACCAGGATGTTGTCAAGAGGAGGTCTGATTTTATGTCGAATTTCATGGTTTTAAAGTGAAAGGAAGTGTCATGTTGGGGTGAGGCAGTGGCAGAAGGGTAAGGGAAAGAAGAGACATGTAAAACCCAAGAGATAAGAAGAGTAAAACCAGAATAAAGATGAAAGGAAGTTAAGTTCAAAAGATAATGGGAAGGTTCATCAATTTATTTTCTCGCCACTTACTGTACGGTGAGTCCTCCTTTCCACCAGCTGCCTCAGGGGGAAACCATTGTGCTTCTGTTCCAGCCAGCGGGCAACCTCGGGGTCGGAAAAGTGAAGCCAATGCTTAAATCTACATTCTTTCTAATAGCCAGCAGGGGGCGACTCCTCTGGTTGCAAAAAGAAGTCTGATTGTATAGAAGTCTATGAGAAAATGACCCTACTTCTCACTTGACTTATTAACTCAGTAAACATTGTAAACATGAGTTTATGGTCTCAATCGCTAGTTTCAAGTCTTCTTCAATACAGCATGATGTTCATTTAGTAAATTATGGTCCCGTTTGGAGGCAAATAGACAATAAAGCAGGGTATGTTTTAGGGCGTGACTACGTTGTGATTGACAGGTTGCTAACTTGCCGTTGTCCAGTCTGGGAGTTGTGCGTGTTTTCATTTTAGAACTTTAACCCTTTCACAGTGTATTTTCAGTTCATGAAAGTTAATTTTAACCTTTTGGTTGCCTAAAAATGTCTTATTTAGTGTTTGCTTGTACTTAGCTGTACTATCTCGTGTCACTTCTGGTTGCAAAAAAACAAGATGGGGACAGACAAAAATCGAAATGGCGATGGCTAAAATGTCGTACTCAAGGCTTAAAAACGGCAGTCCAAACATCATGGTGACTACGTCCACTCCTTATGTCCCAGCCAGGAGATCCCACCAATTTGGTTCTTACCAAGGAACTCCTATCCAGTCACTCATGCCCAGAATTCCCCCTAGGGTAGACCCCTCTGGACCGTCTTTAGCTGGTGCGCAAATCACCTCAAATGGCTAGAGGATCAGGAACTGAGCACAAGGACTTTACAGGATTGTTCAGCTTTTCACTCTGTTGAGTAAACCTCATTTCGTCTTGTTGTGTCAGACCTTTCTTTCAGTAAACCCAGAGTTCATGGCTATTTGCGAAGACAGTAACAATCATTTAACCTGTAAAACAAGTTCCCTCTTCTCCACTCCAGTCTATGTCTGCTCACTTTACTGCAGCTGATGTATCATAACCAGCGACTACTCAGTTTCACAATCAATCCTATCCTCTCTCCTATTGATATAAATGGGATGAACAAAGAAACATCTCTCAGTATAATGCAATACAATTCAGCAGAACCAAGAAATGCAAAATGACTATAAAGTTGGATCAATGCTTCTCTGAAACAGTTTCAGCAAGAATTGAACATTATAACCTTTAGGTAGGATTATTGTTTTATTAGACAGCATTCATTTTTATCTAGGTCTACCTAATAAACTGGCAGCTCAGTGTAGAGTTTATAGTATTTGTCATAATTGAGTCAACTTTATCAAGTATTCAGGTTGTATTTGTTTGTGTATTCAGCAATATAGTACATGTTTCCTCAAATACGGATGACTGTGTATCCTCGTAGTATACTGAATGACAGAAGACGTACAGTCCCAGACTTCAATGTGTCTGCACATTCACGTCAACTGTCTAGGAAACAATGCGTGCAGGATTCACAGAGCAAACAGAGAATGCTTGACAGCTTTGATATGACAACACTTTTCCCCTCACGTAGAGCTCCACGGTTTCGAAATCAGTCATTCGCCGAGTTCATGAACTCTGAAAAATACAAGAAAGACAGAGAGGGAATAAAGCGTAGAGAGTACGAGAGAGAGAAGACAGCACATGCGAGGGAAGAAGAGAAGTCATTCCAAGAATTCTCTCAATCCTGTAAAACTCTTCAGTGGCTTCCCACTCCTGTGGGGAGAACGCCGGTACTGCTGAGAAAGGAGATCACATTCGCTATTAAGAAGAAGACATTTCAACTACTTTGTAGTAAGCAGATCTCACCTGGGACTAGCAGAGGTAGAAAGTTCAGCAGGCACAAGCAAGGAAAAGCTAACTAGTTTCGAGACATGGAAGTTTTCCAGTTCCAGTTCTGTTTTATTAAAACACAGTTCCAGACATCTTGCCGAACATCACCACTATAGGTTCCTTTCTGTCCTACATTTGTGTTATTAATTTATGGTCTCTTACTCTTTGCACACCAGCTGTTTTGCTCTTGAATGTGGATAAATATTTCATTGGGTGATTTCCATTCTTCGCTATGCAGCTGTCTCCCTGCCATAAAGGCTGGAATATGGAAATGGCCTGAGTCTCTCTGGCACAGTAAATGCATTCAAATCACACAACATCAATCACAATATGCATCTAATACACTTCTATACCACCATCCCTTATTTGCATATGTTTCAGAGTCTTTTACAAATTCAATATTGTCCTCTTACAAGTACCATTTTGAATGGAGGAACACACTCTGCATGCGTAATGCAGCACAGGAATTCTCATTCAGCACAGCTGGGTTGGGTTTCAGATACAAATCCATCTTGTTCGGTGAATGAAGGCAGCGTAGTAGGCACAGCTTCCAGATTTTAGTCAACAGCTGTAATTAAATGACAAACGACTAACCAGACTCATTTGTTGAACAGGAGTTAATTTGATATACAGTATTTCTGCAGTTATAAGAAGAGTTTGGTGGTACAAACATGCAGCAGAGGGTCTACTGGAGGACATACTGTAAATACTGACATTTGATTTGGTAAGTCCAAGACTAGAGAAACTAGAAACAAATACAGGCAGAGAGGGAGATTAAAAGAGTTTGACAGAAAGCAAACTTTATAATTTCAAGGCGAGCGGACACATATTTCATCTGTCTTGTCTTTGCGAGTGTGGGCTCACACAGACTGGCGCTAGCTTGCGTGAATGCTGGTGTGCCTGCATGTGCTATTAAGTCGAACTCACTGGACCGTGCTTCCATATGGCTGGCCTCAATGCAGCCAGTGTCATGCCAGTTATGCACTAAGATTAATTCACTTTTCGTTAAGGCAGATTGCTCTGCCCAAAAGCACATTTTGTTCTGTCCAGCACTTTGTTCTCTCTGTGTAATGATGGAAAGCCGGTCTACAGTGCTGTGGTTCACTTTTCTACACGAACTGGAGTCAGAAATGAGAAGACAAATTGTGAGATATGATTGTACAAGTTTATACTGTATGTAACCAAGGAATTTACATGCTTTACCAACTGTATATTACTTAGGGGTGGGAAAAAAAATCCATACACCTATGTATCACGTTTCTTTTGGGGTTTTTTTTACGATTTTTAAAATTATTTTTTAAATCTGTGTGATCAAATTGTCAAACGCTACAACTGTAACGCACCCATATACTAACATTTATGTTAAATGCATTCAAACTGCCCCGATGGAGCTGACCATGGATGATTAAAGAGAATGAAGCTGACAGTAGAGCAAATGATGAACTTGGCGAAGTTAGAGGACGTGTATACTTGTGACTATGTCCGGTTTTCAAAATAAGGTGTTGACAAAGGGAACTGTATATACAAATTACAATGGAAATATGATTGATTGGATTATATTCACCAGAAATATAAAATATTACATGGCCCTTATAAATCAAAAAGAAAATACCACTAATTTGTGAGGGAAATGTCTTTATTCTTTGATTTTTCGGTTTCTGGAAAAAGAAATAAAAATGCCTGACAATGACTGGTATGTTTGACTTCTGGACATCTATGACTACATGCTGAAAATTAAACATTTTTACCATGTCAATTTAGATATTTTCCAAAGTAAAAGTCCCTAGAAGTGTATGATTCAACTTTTTCCCATGGTCTTTTGTTAAAAAAATTAACAAAAATCGGAATAAATCATATTATCAAAATTGCAGTATTTGTAGAATCGCAACACTTAATATCGCAATATATATCGAATCGGTAACAAGTATCATAATAATAATGAATCGGGTGTATCCTCCAATAGAATAAAACTGCAAACCTTTCTTTACTGTGTTACATTAGAAAGCAACAGCATATGTGATTTTGCAAAAAACACAGAAAACCCAAACAGGTGTCCTTAACAGTTTGAAACCGTACCTGAGAGGGATTTTCCATAAACAACTGTCATATCAGTGAGCCGGTGCTCATCTCTGCACAGCTAATTATCCTGTGGGAGAGAACGCATAGCGTGGTAGTTTGGATCCATGTCAACGAGCCGACCGCATGTGCTTAAATGGACACCGTGGGCGGAGGAAATCACCAAAGGACATAGGGGAAACAGGCAGGATAGGGTATACCTCGCTGTGATGTCTTTGTTTAAAGTTTCTGAGTGTGTGACGGCATGTGGGTGCATTCCGTATGTGTCTGTACGTCTCAGCCCCCTCAACCCCTCGGTCCCAGCCAACACATGTCCCTTTGATCAGCTCTGATGTTTAATTACACTAAACAAGATAAGACCTTGTCCTCCATCTGAACTGTTTCAGCTTTGTCTTCCACCCTCCTATCTAGCTCTAATAGAAAACAGCTGGGCATATCATGGGGGAAGAACAAAATGCCTTATCCCAACAGGCTCGCTATCATAGCTGTTTGTGCTCATCTTGTGCTCCTTTGTAGAGGCTGATGTTCACCCGGTGCCCGGCTACAGTACTTATCCATGGTTTAGTGCGGTCCATCAGCTGAGGCTGTGTTATGTGAGGTAGCGGGGTGCTTTATTAACACAGATGTTTCACCTGACAGATGAGGATGAGACAGATAAAGAGGAGAGAGACAAAGAGGATTCCTACACAGTGTATGGAATAGTAGACTGCTGTCTTTAGTTAAAGAAGATTTACTGTGTAAAACCTAGCTGTTGACAGAGATGAAAACAAATGGGGAAAGAGGGCTCCAATACATTCTGCGTGTTTCCCCACCCAACCCACCAACACCACTCTGCATAGTAGCTACAGTAAAAGTAAGAAGGGTGGTTGAGTTATGGAATCTGTAATGAATAGTCTCAATGACACCACTAGCTGCCAGATCACATAGTTTTAGTCAATCCATCACCAAAGGAAGATTTTCCCCCCGCAGCTGAAATATGAAAATCACAGCTACTCTGTCTGATTTTAACACTGAAGCCATCGATTCGCTGGCCGCTATCTCACCACAGCCTTAATCACATGGTATCTTGTGTGCTATCTGCCCTCCCGTCTGAGTCCGCTCATCATTCAGCAGAAGATGAGGGAGATGAGCCCATTCTAATTAAATAAGAGAGTGAGACGGAGGGAGATTACAATACCAGAGTGTGCAATATGACCTGGGTGGTATAATGTCTGTATTTGGCCGTCTCGGAGTTTATGAACTGCGTAGATGTGGAGTCACACCGCAGTTATATAAGATGACTGGCAAAAGATCTGAAACCAATCTCAACAGAGACATCTGCGCCAAATAGGTGTTGTTTGTTCAATTATTGAAAAACTGAAATGTCATAATATTTCATGCTTCAGATAATATAGAATAAAGGGCACCAGAGCAATAATTAATATTTTACCTCATTCAGTAAACACACAACAAAGTTATTTTGTGTAATATTAGGGCAGGGACGATACACCTATCTCCCAATTCGATAGTATAACGATACTTGGGTGCCAGTTCGATATGTATTGAGAACTTTAAGTATTACAATTCTACAAGTTGCGATATGATATTACGATTTATGTATTACTTTTTTTAACACTGGACTATGAGAAAAAGTTGAATCATACACTTCTAAGGACTTTTACTTTAGAAAATATCTAAATTTATACAGTAAGAATGTAACATTTCCCTCTTTCTTTTAATTAATAAGGGACATGTAATGTTTTATACTTTTGGTTAATATAATCCAATCAATCTTATTTCCATATATGTATTTTGCATATTCAGTTCATTTCTTTAACACCTTATTTTGAATATCAAACGTAGTCACATGTGTATACATCCACTAATTTCGCCATGTCCGTCGCTAGATCTGCAGTCACCTCCGTTCTCTTTAAACATCCATGGTCAGCTCCATCAGGGCTGTTTGAATGCATTTAACATAGATGTCAGTATAAAGGTGCGCTGTAGTTGTAGCGTCGGCTGATTTGACCACAGAGACACGAGTGACGGCTGGTTTGACCACACGTTACTGCAATACAATAACGTTTCCTGTCCATGACAGAGTTAGCATGCAGCTGAGGCCGTGATGTCTAGCTCTGCTTTTCCTGTTTGTGTAGTGTTTACCACTTTGGATTTAACATGTGAGAGTGCAGGTTGTATCCACGCTGACCCTCTGCCGTTTTCTGCTTTTGTAGTTTCGGCTCACTGCAGCCGACTGCGTTGTGTTTCGGTGACGGATACGGAACGGATATGACGTCACGTTACTCTGACTACAACAATAAAAGCGGTTACTTCCTTCTTCCTCTGTATAGACCAATATATTGATTCTGGTATTAAAAAAATCTGGTTTTAGTAGAGGAAAATTCCAACATATTTTAGGAGTGAATACATGATAACAATGGTAGAAATGAGAGGCTCAACCAAAATC
This sequence comes from Helicolenus hilgendorfi, assembly GCA_916700815.1. Lineage (NCBI taxonomy): Eukaryota > Metazoa > Chordata > Actinopteri > Perciformes > Sebastidae > Helicolenus > Helicolenus hilgendorfi. The sequence goes on along the minus strand of CAKALG010000892.1, from coordinate 3,643 downwards.
TGTTAGAGTCAAAGTGACTCATAAACGGTGAAATGGATCAAATAAAACTGAAAGACATTTACAAACATCAGACATTTACACTGACTGTATCTATTCTGCAATCTGTGGCAGGAGGCACCTGCAGAGAAAGGAAACAGCTCGGTGTTTTGTGCGAGAGCATAGGGTGCCGCTGGAAATTCCTGAAAACAGCTCACTCATGGCCCCGAAACCGTAAATATCTATAATCCCCGGCATGTTCCAGAGCCCCCTGTCCAGCTGTAAACCTCCCGAACCAATCAGTTTCCCTCCATTCGCCATCCTTGTGTGTTTGAGTGTGTGTGTGCATGTGTAGGTGGCCTCTGCTGGAAGGCATAGGTCCCAATCCTTGTGAGTGTTATCTCTTTAACAGAGCATGGAGCGCCCTGTAGAGCTGATCAGCTGGGCAGCCATCTCTCTCACAGTGGGACACACACACAGTCAGAAACCCCTTATTGCTTTGCTTTTCTCCCAAAGCAAATTGAAGAGCTGCAGGTATCCTTTAGGGGGAAACATGTGCAAAGGAGGGATTAGGGTGAAGAAAAGCGCTGGAAGCTTTTGTGAATGCAGCTTTATTGAATACAAGGATTTCCTTTTTTTAATTAATTTCACCGTTGCTCATTCCTCCCTGTATGTCTCATCCATAGACTGTATTTATATATATATAGACGGACGACGCGTCTCCATTTATTCCCACTGTACTAAAGTGAAGCCAAAATATCCCAGATACGGGAGCTGCCATCATGAGATTTTGATGTCAGTTGGAGCCAGAGTCTGCGCAGTAGTGATCGGGGGATTGGCGCCATGGTGTCAAGGTCCCGGCCACACACCCGCACGAGCCAATCACGAGCTCACCTAGCTGCTACATTAGCACCACAGTAGCTGTTTGGCTAGAAAGACACAACAACTAACTATATAATATCTCTGTAACTACATTTATGATCCAAATTGACACATGTTCCATTACACAGACTTGTGACAGTTATGGAAAGTTAAAGTTACGTCTCATCTTTCGTACAATTCCCAAGCCTGTGGCTGTGTGACTCCTTCACTCAGAGCAGCTGTCAATCACAGCTGTCAATCATGACATCACAGCCTCTTTTTATTGCATCAAATAACTAATTAAAACCAAACTTAAAAATGACAGAAAAATGAACACTCAAACACACATGATAAGCATGATAAGAATTGCCTAAAAAATGTATTTGATGTGTACTTTGACTTTTTAGTTTGCCCCATGTCCCATCCGCTAACATGGGGGGGGGCGGGATTTATGATCTATACTGCAGCCAGCCACCAGAGGGCGATCGAGATGTTTTGGCTTCACTTTTGGGGTCACGTCGTCCATCTTTATATACAGTCTATGGTTTCATCCAGTCCAATGTATTATCCTGCATGTGCTCTTAGACAAGGTCAGATGTATAAAGGCTAGGGTGATCAAATCTGACCTAGAGTTCATACAACACGGACCCAGTTCATACAACACGTCACATGACTAAGGCCTGCCTCCCAGAGGGAGGTCAAGGGTTAAACTCCTGAGTCCTTGACCTCAGGTAACCTCCCTGCACCTCTTCATTGATTTAACAGAGTCCTCTGTGGATGACCTTGAAGGGACTAACAGAGAAGATTTATGAGTTTTTCTTCCTTCCAGGTAATATGGTTTTAAGTGCAGCGAGATACACAGGAGTAAATCCCCTAGGAATGCAGCACCGTATCATTTCAGGTCCAATCTTTTATTTCAGGTTTAGTTTCTTGTTATTTGAACATCGCCTCATGTCCACCTCTATCTACCCTATTGCGTCCCCTGTTACTGTGGGCTTTGTTCCCTGAGCTGAAGACACAGGCGACCATCACGGCTCTGCCACAGACAGTTTCACAGCAAACAGTGGCTTGTGACTTCACAGTGCTGAAACCAACTCGGATAAGAGGATTAGGGGACTGAGGACGAGTGAACAGGACGTTTAGTGTCGGCGCCCAGAAACAGTCCGATCAGCAGCTGAGAGTTATTAGGCAGCTCCCAGACTTAAAGACTGGCGCTGTCTCTTTCGCTTCTCTTTCCTGCCATTCTCCTGAATCTGATTGACTTTTTGGGCCATTTTATCTCCTGGCTTTATCTCCCATAATCTACTTACTTCCTGTTATTATTTCTGTATTGTTTGCACCTTTTCTGTTTAATTTGGCTCCATCTTCCTCTGCTGTTATTCTGCATCGTCCTTCTTTAAGCCTTGTTGTTGTCAGTAACTCATCAATGTATGAGCATGGGAGTAATATTGCAGCTTGCATCATAAACTTGTCTAAACTACTGTCTGGTTAGTGGTAACACTGCCTCTATGTGTGTGTGTGTGTTTAGGGGGGCTATTTCCCCTGCTCTTTTTAGTGCCGTCGATTTAAAGCCAAGAAAATATATGTTCAGCTCTCCTGTCTTAATGTGTGCGGAATGGCTGAGTGCTGTAAAAAAAGGTTCCATAATTGCACCGCATCTGAAAGGAGCGGGCAAAGTGACGATCCCCAAAGGACCCCCCCCACCACCCTCAATACAAGAGGAGATAATTACTCAGGGAAAGACAGAGAGGCACAGTCACCACCTTGTTCTCCTTATGGAACATCAGTCATACAGCCTGGATGGATTATGTTGTAAAACTGTGATATCAAAAGAGACAGAGTTTCACTTTAGGGGTGTGTCTGTTTACCATGTGAGGTGTAATGTCTGATAATCCACAGTTAAATTGATGGCGCTGCTCTTTATTCTCAGTTACAAAATTACTTTTAACACCAGTTGGTTATAATGTCATAGAGAAACCAACATGATATTTTGCCTTCAGGGAGAGAGGGGATTGGAGATTCTTGTTTTCACTTTTTACGTGTTTAAGCATTTCAAAATAATTACTGTAGAGTAGGGGTGAGGGAAAAAAATGATACAGCATAGTATTGCGATATTTTGTCCAGCAATATTGTATCGATATACAGACGTCAAGTATCGATCTTTTATTGTAGAAACTATTATCCTCTTATTAAGCCAACGGCCGGCCGGAAGGCGCGGCCTCTGTTCTGTCTTTTAGAGGTTGTAGCGGGCTCAGTCTTAAACCTAGAGAGAGAACATACTGGTAGTATATGAAACTAGAAAAACCTAGGCTATCGATTAGTACCAACCATGTTATGTTAGCTTGTCGGAAAGAATACTAAATGAATAAATTCTGAGATGAAAAGTGAAAACTATCTTGTTAGATAAAACAGATGTTGACAAACTGCATCATTTGCAGTTAAAAAAAAGGTAATAAATCGCAATATATCGCAATACTCAGCATATCGCAAAATGTTTAAAATCGCAATAAGATCGTATCGTGATAATATCGCATGATGGTGACACCAAACATCCTGAGACCAATTAAGAAAATTGGTAGCAGTAAAGGTCCAATCCGAGTCCAAAGTTACAGGTCAGATATGCTACAGGAGTTTGGTGCGAGTATCTTACCGCAGCATCCTACGTCGGATACACCGGAAGTCTGAAGTGAGCTCTGAGGCGGACTGGCATGCAGACTTCCTGTCCCCTGGAAGCAGTGAAGACTGGCCTGTCATCGTTACACTCCGCTGTCAGCAGCCACTCAAGCTCCAGAGGAACAAGTCCACC
>CAKALG010000891.1:0-10948 GCA_916700815.1 Helicolenus hilgendorfi | reverse complement strand
CCTATATACTATACTGTATAATATGTCATGTTGAGACGTGGAGTTTTGCTCAAGGGCAGGGTTACAGTCAAAGACAGTAAAGTCTGAAATTTGGGCCAGAGGAACACAGCTAGGAAAGGAAACCCAAGCTGGTTTAATGAGAGGTCAAAGGTCATTCTGGGTCAAGTACCCTGCCTGGGGACTACATGTTAAACACACTCCCCGGGGAAAAGGAGGGACAGCACAATGTCTGACAAGATCAACAACGCTGGCCTAATTAGAACAAACACAGACGCCGGGGACCAACCACGTCTCCGAACAGCAAATGGAACAAAGAGAATCTCCTCGTATGTTATTATTGTTTTGAAATAAACTTATTTCCTTGAATTATTCTTTCCTCTCCAGTTAGTGCTGTAGTCTTCCCCACCAACAAGGATTTACCGTCTGGAGTGTAATTTGGAGAGGCTCCTTGAGGAAACAGCCTCCTCAGGGGGAAAGACAATTAGTCCTTCAACAAACAGCACGGATCAGTCGCTTTAATTAAACACCCTCCCCCATCATTGCCTCATCCCTCTTCCCTCCCATTCCCTCCCCTCCCTTTCATCTCTACTTTTTCTCCTCTCTTTATGCGAAGGAGTCTGGATTTTTTAATCCCAGGCCAGATGACACCCTAATAATTTGTTGTGCGGCTTGGTGAGCTCCTAACCAGCGGATTAGATGGATATTGGTCGGTGGGGTGGTTTGTGGAGTTAGCGCTAACAGGATTTACCATCTACTGAGTATATCAAAGGCAGAGTCCTGCGCTAAGCACTGTGCACTTCACCAAATTAAAAAGTGACCCACAGGTGGGCTCTCTGCGCTGTTTGTGCCGATGGGCCATGACGCTAATTGCTTTCTAACTCTGTTACGAGTGCCATCAAATTACACTCGTCAATTAGAGTGAAGAGGGGTGTATGGAAGGTCTGAGAGCTTATCCCACTGATCACTGCAGTGTGCTTTACTTCTGTCATTATTGCACACTGGACATTGAGTCAGACACAGACAGAGTGAAACACATCTCTCTCTCTCTCTCTCTCTCTCTCTCTCTCTCTCTCTCTCTCTCTCTCTCTCTCTCTGTCTCTCTCTCTCTCTTTCTCTCTGGATAAAGTTTTCTATTTCGCAAATTTTAGGTTGTAGCGGGCTAAGTTTTAAAGCTAGAGTAAAGATACTGTCATCATATAAAACTAAAAAACCTACGAAATCCATTGGTACCAACTATGTCATGACTACCATGTCAAGGAAAAACTTGTATAGCCATTTTCAAACGGGGCCTTTGACCTCTGACCTCAAGATATGTGAATGAAAATGGGTTCTATGGGTAACTACGAGTCTCCCCTTTACAGACATGCCCACTTTATGATAATCACATGGAGTTTTTGGGCAAGTCATAGAGTTTGCCCTGTTAGGATTTGAGTAGGGCTGTCCTGAAAAAAATGTTTGGGCTTCGAAGCTTCACGGCGCAGCAGGCTGACATGTTCTTCTGTCTGTCTGTCTGTCTGTCTCCATCTCCCCAGTTTTAGTGCACGGGATAGTGCCGCTGCCACACTTCTGTCCACACGCACCTCGACACACAACAAACAGCGACATCCATCTGAGAATAAGTAATAATAATCAATTTTGAATATGAATAATGAATCATGTTTTGGGATTATTCCTTATTTCATGGGTTATTTGGGGATTTATACATTTAAATACTATTACATGGCAAAAAAAACACAAAAACCGAAGCATTCGAATACTGATTTAGTGGTTGGTTACCATGGCAATGGTCAACGTTTCAAAGCATTCGGGTCAGCCCTAGATTTGAGCATATTTGTTTAATGCTAAATGCAGTACCTGTGGGTTTATGGACAATATTTGTCATTGTTTTGTGTTGTTAATTGATTTTCAATACTAAATATATACATACGTTTGCATGACACAATCATATTTGGCCACTCCCACGTTGATAACAGTATTAATTACCTGACAAATCACCCTTTAAGGTACATTTACAACAGATAAAAAATGTGGGATTAATTTGCGATTGACTATGGACAATAATGCGATTAAATATTTTAATCGATTGACAGCCCTAATTATAATGTAGACCAATTAGGAACAGCCCTGCTCAGCAATCTTTCAACTGTTTCAGATAAATACTGAATAGAGGTCATGGCCTACATTATATTCTAGAAGATCAGAAGGAGGTCAACGAGGTCGAACTGCAAACAGGCAGTTGAGAAAAAGCCTAGAAAGTAGGTGAAGTACAGTAGCAGAGAAAACAAAACTGAAACACCACATGAACCTACTCAACTCATCCTTTGTGTAGGAATGTGCATGTGTAAGTGTATCTGGATGTGTGTGCATTTTCTTCAATATGATGTGGTAAAGCAGTGAGAGGAAGGCAGGATGTGATGCTGCATGTATATAACATCCTGTGAAGTTGGGAAACCCCACTGTTGTCTGTCAACTATACAGCGTGTTAAGACACTACAATGGTTCCTGTGATGGTTTAACTGTGTATCGTAGTGGGCAGGAATCCCAGAAAAATAAGTTTAGATGCCTGTGATTGTACAGCATAAAGATAAAGATACATTTCCAAAATAATCTTCTAATCAAACATCGTCTTTTATCAGGACAACATCTAATGTTTCCTAATTGCTCTAATGGTGGTTTGTCTGGTTTGGCATGTGTGCTGTATCTTCTTAAGTTGTGCTGATCTGACATAAAGACTTTCAGGGAAGTTTTTGTTGTAGCTCAGTGAACCCATAACCTCAGTTTAGTGAGTGACATTGGGGGTGTGACATCTGTACATGATGCTTTACTGGCAGTGCAGGCAGGGCGTACCTTTCCTGGAAGAGTAACACAAATAATGGGGGAAGAGAACAAAGAGAGAACTGACTCCCTCAGACAAGCAGATCAGACAACACACCTGTAGCAGGAGGTGAGCGAGTCGAGTGGCATGGTCAGGGTAGTAATTCCACCTGTGTTCTAACCCCCCGTGGGCACAAATCGACTCCGACATGGAGCAGCAGCAAGTTGGAGATACAAATAGACATATTATATATATAGATGGGGTGAGAGATTTCACAGGCAGCAAACAATAATGCAGTTAAATCAAGTCTTTCATATTGATATTCTCTAATTTACTGTGTTGTAGACCAGGGAGATACCCCCTCTCAGTTTTCTCAGTTTCACTCCAGCAAGGCGTATACACAACAGCTGTTCTCTCTGCTGCTTTCAAGTGTTGAGGTTTTCATGTACTTGGCTGCTTCAGGGCACCGCACCTCTAGTATGGCACGCCGCATGTCTGGCATAGTGGGTCTTAAATAAACAAAAGGCCCCTGTTATAGACCATGCAACACTAGTGAAAGAGAGAGAAGGCGGTCAAGTCAGTTTTATTTATATACCCCAATATCACAAATTTGCCTCAAGGGGCTTTACAATATGTACAGCTTATGACACCCTCTGTCCTTAGACCCTTGCTTTGGATAAGGAGGCCTGAACCTAAGCATGTGTTTTTGTTTACTTCACAACATTAAGCAGAGTTCTGACAAAGTGTCAGTATGTGACGAGTTGGGGAGAGAGAACATTACAGTTACCAATTCCAATAGGGGAGAGACTGGTTTGGACAACAGATCCAAACCAAATAGTGAAGAGACTGGTAGCTTGGTGCAGTGGCTGGAGCAGCAGGGAGGCAGCTAGCCTCAACCAAAAGAGGAGGAATATGGTTTGATGAAATTTCTTTCAAATATCTTACCCAACACTGCAGGTGTTAACACTAACTTTTGATCCTGAAAGAAAAACAGTAAACCCATTTCCTCTGCAACAGTGGCTATTTAAGAGGAAACTAGTGAGAATAACAAAACACATGTGGCTTTTGGACATGCATTTATTTAAAGGAGATGATCGAAATACAAACAGGTATTAAACTTGGCCAATTTAATCCCTCATCTAATAAAGACAACGCAAGCAACTTAGTTCCTAATTTCTTGACATTTAGAGGAGCTTCTTGAGTCACTAGTTTCACATGACTTGACAGTTTGCACAATGAAAGCTTGAGTGTTCTTTCATCAGATTTGAAATTGATGAGTCATGCTTTTATCTTATCTTGAATTATGAGAACACACAAGCGAGAAAGCGGATTTGTGGTTGTTTTTGCACATGCAGTATTGCAAAATGTGTGCTAGTGTGTGCGCGTGTCACAATGCTACCATACAGATGTTTCGCAGTCTACACCTCCACATGCAGCAGCATGTCCTAGTCTGGGACTGCTGCCAAGACAGAAAGTCTCTGTGTTAACCCATTGTGTTCAGGAAGCACTAAGGGGAGGGATACATCCAATAACTCTTCAACAAGGAAGGGTCAGGAGAATGATATTTCCAGTGGGGATGGAAAGGGTTAATTTTACAGTAACCGCTGCGTCTACTGAGCTGATGTTTCTTTGATTCCTGCAGCTGGTGGCAAGAACCTGCCCCCACTCTAGTGTTCTAGAAGACAATGAGGGCTTTGCACACAGACAAATATACAGCAAAAGCAAGACTCTGGAGATGTTGGGAATCTGTATGATTTTCTAAAACTAGTATAACATTAAACTTCCATAATCTAATGTCATTATTGCAATTAAGTAAGTAGCTGAAATCAGGTCAGGTTTTCAGTGGCAAAGCAGCTCGGTTGTCCAACAATTCCTGTTCCACCAAGGGAACTTCAGGCCACAATGGCATCTCACTTTAAAGAGCTAATGCTAATTTTAATCATCACATTTAGCTACAAAACGTCCGGTGTTCACTGCAGATCGTCGTACAGTCAAGCTAAAAGGAGACATCATCTGCATAGAGCAGATTATGCCTTCTAACATCACTGATCTTGGCATTCCATATATTTTACACTATGTATGTGCCTTGATATGTCGTTTATACAGTACATTTCCTCACCCTGCTATGAATGACCTTGGCGATGTTCTACCTCCCTTGTTGAGTCAACAAAGGCTCTAAAAGTCATCCTCCAAACCTCCCTGAGATCTGTCTGTTTTCACATTGAACACAGGGGCAGCCTCTCTGGCTGCAGTGGAGCTAGAACTATAACTGTTTAACTTATTTAACCCTTTGTATGATCTGATCTGTTCCATATTTCTTAGTATTGCCGACATGGATGGTTGAATGGTTTAAAAGACGACAGCAGATATCCATAAAACGTTTGATTGGTTAGCTCATTTGGAGATACATAACAGTAAATGTAGCAAGATGCTAAATTAGGAAAAGATTAATAGGCAAATGAAGGGACACACAAATGGATGAATGAATGTCTACTTGCCTGTCTTAATGGCGTTCCACATTGCAAAGTTTTTCTTTTTACTTTTAGTACATACTGCAGCCGTCTTTACAAAGTACTTACTGTTGCATGTAGTATACATACAATTGGGACATACCACTTTGTCATAACGTTGAGCCTTGAACTTTGACCCTCTTGCTCATATGTCCGCTGTGCAGAGGATTGTGGGTCAGAATAGGCAAAAAAGTATGCTGGCTTTCATTCCGCCAAATGCGACCGATTGTAGTAGGACATTCTGGTATTTCTGACATACTGCATTTGACATACTATGTATTGGGACATCCCAAATCTTTTTCTGGCATTCTGAATACTATGGTAATATGGGTATTGGAATGCACAGTACATGTATGCCTCTGTGAGGACCTCACTGATTGATCTTTGGACACCTATAGGCATGGTTAGGTTGGCTTTGGAGGAAAGCCATAGGACATTTTTAGTATCTGGAGTCTCAACTTTTCCCCAATTCTACAAACCATTTTTTTCAAAAGGAGAGAAAGCTGGTGCTAATCAACACTACATAATTATTAAACAAATAAGTCTGAAGTAAAACAAAAACAAAGAAGTCCAAGGCATAAAAGAAAATCAATGCTGTACGGCTCTTTATGCAGCTGTAATTCTTTTGGCCGGTGGACAAGTGATTTCATTTGCATCTTCATTGCAAGAAAAACGTGGCCGGGGAAATGAAAACATTATACAGAGGCGGTGGATGTGCATTGGACGTTAGACAAGAGAAAGTTCTGATTTACAAGAAAATGCATTAGATTTGCAACTAGCCGTGCTACACACCACTGGGACTCATTCATCTCACACCTACACCTGCTGCCAGGAAGAAACAGGAAAGCAGAAGAAGAGGGAGGACAGAAATATATCGCACAGAAAAGGTAGTTGTGAAAGGATGTTTGATTTTCAAACAGTCAGTTTTAAAAATTCATGACTTGGCAGAGCATATTTGCCCATTTCATTTCATTTGTCTTTTTGCCTCATAGAGTCTAAAACATGGAACAGAAACAATCATAAACACTATTCTTCCAACCATGCACACAAAAAACACAAAATTAACTTATGTACAGTTAGATTCACAGTATGCAACAGTTAAACCACGAAGCATTTCCAAATTTACAGACTCCAATCAACAAATTTCCCAAAAAAGGTTCACTGGGGTAAGAAATAATTCAGTAAAATTTGTCCATCTTAAAGAAAACCCACTGTGTGTAGCATCATGTTCTGCCTGCCCAGAGAGAAGTGTGTCTAATTGAAGAAGACATGATGTTTGTCCTCACGATTTGGGCCGGGGCCAAACGCTGAGCATCAGGGGGCAGGGCCCCTCCAGGCCATGGAGGCTCTAAGATTACCTCCCTCTGCTAGCTTACATCTTCACTAGCTCCAAAGCCCTCCCCCTACCTCCCCTCTTTTCTCCCTCTCTCTCTACATGAGGCCAATTTGTTGTGGCAGGCATGCGTCTCAAGGTCCAGATCTTGTTACACAAATTTAGGTTTTGCTGCAGGATTTTGGACCTGGTCCAGACCAGATAGACGAGGCAGCGTGTATCTCCGAGGAGTGTGAGGCAGAGAAGACATGATATGGGCTGTTATGTTTGATGAGATTTAATAGGGTCGCTTTGTGTGGTGTACAAACAGCATAATCTGGAGGCTATAATGTTACAAATCACTTACTAAGTGCCATCTGAAGAACATTATTCCACTGTGTTCCACTTCATGGATCAAATAACCGAAAAAAAGCTCTGATAATTGGGCACAAAATTACACATTTTATACAACACATGAATATTATCAATCTAAATGAAGAGTTATTCATGTTGTCATTTCAGCTGCTGTTCACGTCAGTTCTCTTCATGACAGTCCCGTGGTGCTCCTTTTCCACACAGTCAGGCTCGTCCCACCAAGACCACAGAACCAGGATTAGTTTAGAGAATACTCATCCTTTCCTGGATGAAATCCTGCTGCAATCTCTAACACGGGAAGCAGTGGCCGTGGGTTTTGTGCTCAAGAGGAAGAGAGGCTTGTGTGGTTTACACAGCGCTGCTTTTATCTCCCCTTTTGTTGTTTTAGGGATTGGTTGGGTGATGAGGGTAAGCTGGGGGTGAAGTGTTGGACAGGGATGTCCGGCAGTGATAACCATCTCTAGGCAGTATATTGCAAGTTTGATGATGGTACTGAGGCCATTACAGATGAGATAACATTTGTCTTTCACAGTTCAAGCAAGCACACCGTTCATGTAGGCTACACTGTGTTCTCATCTGCTTTTCTAACAATAGAAGTAAAGATTTAAAGAATCAAATTATGAATGCCTACATATTTTATACAGTCTATGATGCCTATACAAAAATATTTTACTGCATTATGGTAAAGTCCTAAATTGGGGGCAACCTTCGGGTCTGAAAATTGAAGCCGATGCGGAAGTGCTTTAAACTTGCATTCTTTCTATTTCCAGAAGGGGGCGACTCCTCTGGTTGCAAATAAGTCTGTTTGTGTAGAAGTCTGTGAGAAAATGACCCTACTTCTCACTTGATTTATTACCTCAGTAAACACTGGAAACATGAGTTTATGGTCTCAATCGATAGTTTCAAGTCTTCTTAAATACAGAGTCAAATAGACCATAAAGCAGGGTTTGCTTTAGGGCGTGGCTACCTTGTGATTTACTTTTTGTGCTAAGCTCCACCCTCTCGTGTCGCTTCTTGTTGCAAAAAAAAAACGAGATGGCGACGGCCAAAATGCCAATTCAAAGCTTCGATACGTCAGTCCGCAAACCAATGGGTGATGTCACGGTGACAACGTCCACTTCTTATATACAATACAGTCTATGGGCATGACCTACTGCATATTAGACAAACAATATTTGATATTCCTTTTATGTCCTTTTAGGTTTTGATAAAACCAAAATCAGTTTTCTTTCGATATGTTTTGAAAGTTATCACACAATCCTTACCAAATTATGCACTAGAGTTGATAATTTTAAAGACAATCAGACAATAAAAATAAAGACAAAGTGAATATTGAGACCATGCAGTTTATCAAGATGTCTTTTCTTGCTCGATCAGTGTCATACTGTATAGCTACACCTTTAATATTAATACAATATAAAGAGAGGTTTTCAGCTCCAGTGATTGATCAAGGAGACCGGGACAATACGTCCCTCATTTATCTATATATTACATCATAGTCCTCAGTGTCAATGGGAAGTCTAGCAGTCTCCGTTCCTCTCCTACAGAACAGTGGGCAGCAAGGCTGAGAACAGAGGGCAGAGAGAGGCCTTTAGAAAGTAAACAGACACAGAATTGAAGAAACAAGGAAGAGGCAGGCATCTGAAACATGTGGGCATTATGGGAATGTCGGATTGGACGGACAAAGGCTAACTGTGATGGCTGGAAAGTATGGATCTGTCCCTCCTTGTTTAGAAAACATTACACGATTATGACCCAAGTCACTTTCCCACAGACCTTAGGTGAAAAATTGTGAGTCCGTTTCACTGACAGGCCTCTCAGTGTGCAGGCTAGAATAGGAAGACATGTTGGCAAACTGGGCGTCCATTGTGAGTGAACTTGCTGTCTGAATTGTGATCAGCTCAGTCATAGAAACACTTTTTCTTTCACTTCTTCAGGCTATATCAAATTCTTTCATGTAAATGCAGCCTGTGGCCTGACATAAACCAGCCATGCAGCGTCATGTAAGCTGTATTTGAAGACCGCGCTGGGATGCAGAGTAAAAGAAGCATGAAAGTCTGCTGAAAACGTGACATATCACTGTCATTAACAGCATTATCATGCTGGACTATGGTTATAATGCTGTTACACTAGCTGACAAGCAGAGGATTTAAAGAGAGCTGTATTTCTCTGCCAGACTCTTAAACATCTCATTTTCCATTAACATGAGACCTAGAGCAGCGTGTGTCACAGAAGGACATAAATCTCCTGTTTCCCTTCCCCCTCCCTGGCCCCGCACAGTGTGGAGGCAGAGAATACAATCCAGCCGGAGCAGCTCTCTGTCCAACACTACAGTGTGCTGCTGCTGAACAAGAAAGTTACAGCAACTAAAATGTTTCATCAGTTCGCACAAACTCTGTCAAATATTATCCTTGTGTTCCCTCTGTTTGAAAAAAATTTTGATTCACACAATCAAAATCATGTCCAGTCCCCAAATCTTAGTGTGTACCTCCAGAGAAGGCCCCAGTGCTCCATCCTCAGCCCCAGCAAAGCAGTCATTAGCCGCTCATCCCCTTGCGAAAGGGCCTCACAAAAGCAGTGATGGATGACTCCTCTCAGTCGTCTCTCCTGTGGCAGAAAGGGAGCACGCTGCTCCACCAAAGACCCCGCTGCCTGCTGTCTAATCTGCTCAAGAGATGACATGCAATCAGCTCAGGGAGAGCCCATTTAAAGCACTACCCTGTGCTCTTAAAGGGGTATCGGAGACTGGCAAATGGTCGTCCAGGGCCTTTTTAATGGGTGTCTAGTTCTATGCTCTCACGGGGACACCGAGCACACTGAAGATTTGGAGAAGGAGATTCCTGGGGGTCTATTCAAGTTCTGGTCAAAGACCGACTTCCATGTTTCTAATTTTAAACAGATCTGAAGGGATCCTCTGGGGATGAGATGAAGATTGTGGAGTGATAAAGAGGGAGACTGAGATCAGAGAGTGATATCCTCCTGATACCACTACCCCCTCTCTCCCTCACACACACACATACACAGACGTTTCAGTTCACTTTCCATTATCATTTGTGTTTCAAAGCTGTCATACAGTAAATATTTCAGTCTTTATTATTTGTGTACACAAGTCCATCTGTCTGCCTTTTCTGTGAAGCCCCGTGGACTACTGGTTGTGCTTCTACCAATCAGAAAAACTCAATTCAAGCTGAACTTCCTTACCTTTTGCATTTTGGGCAGCACCTGTTCCCATACCAGATGTACTGTGCTGTTCTCAAGATAATACGGCTACTAAACAGCTGTTGTTAACAGATAAAACTATCAAATTCACATTATTGATTTGACAACAGCAGATGTGCTTATTGCTTATTTTCTATGTTTAATTTCTTGACAACATAGATTGTAAATCTGTTGCTGTTCTGTAGCTAACACTAAAGTTTTGGATGTCCAGCGTTTCATTCCAATATTTGAATGAACCACACAGACACATGGATACAGAGCTATCGTCGGCCCTGGAACAATTTTAACACTTAAACTGTATAAAATTTCCCAGTGTTCCAAAATGGAAATGATAAAATCACTGTCAAATCTTTAGCAAAATCTTCTCCCCATTTGAGATAGATGGCTTGTCTTGTTAGTCATGAACTTATTGCCTGGGGGGCAATACCAATATGGTGCATCAGTGAACCTCCTATGACTCTTAGAGCACGTAGAGAATATATCTTCGGCTCAATTCAATTTTTGAGTCTCCAACAGGGGAATTAAAAGAATAAAATAAAAGCTCTCCCCAAAATTCCTTTCTATTGCTATTTGCAGTGGTCAATGGGACTGCACCCCATAGACTGTGTATAACATGGACGTATAGTCTCCATGATGTCACCCACAGGTTTCTGAAGAGCTGTTGCGAAGCTCAAAGTGGGCGACTCCAGCAGTTGGCAGTGACGGCACAGCCTAACT
>CAKALG010000889.1:0-11201 GCA_916700815.1 Helicolenus hilgendorfi | reverse complement strand
CGGCATCTGCAAGATTTCACAGACTGGAGGAAAACAAGCTGTCAGAGCTGATCTGAGGTCTGCCGTCCAGCTGCTGTCTATGAGAGCCGGCTGTCATTCACTCGCAAACTCCGAACTTCTCTGTTTTTTTCCATGACTCATCGTGTCTCTCCCCCCTGAATGACGGCAGGCATTTCGTCACACTTTGAGTGCGGCCGTTCAGTTCAATTCACTCTAATGAGCACACAGCTAAGCCGTTACAGGTTCCGTCAACATCACTGCAAAGACAAGAATCACAAAGCCACGATCACATCAGATGTCACAATACACACACAGCACGACAGTTAGATACAGATTGAATACAGATTCAAGGAGCCAAGGAGTAAAAGGTCCGTGTTGCAGAGAGGAAGAAACTGTTTTTGAAAGGCTTTATTCTGTGTGGCAGTAACTTACAGTGCCTCCTGCAGGCTAACGGCTGCAACAGGAGATGAAGTGGGTCAGTGGTTGGTTTTATGTGCTCTTAACAGGTATGACATGTTTTGCCTTTTGGATAGAAACACCTTTCTGGCTTGAGCACAGAGTTTATATTTGGTTACTAATCTCTATAAAAATCTTTTGCTCTGCTGGGAAATTGCTTGTTAACAGCCTTTTGTTTCGTTCTTATGTCAAAGTTGAGTATCTTTTACCCTTTCAGAGAGCAGAGAGGCTGTTTACTGGATACAGAAAACTTGAGGCAGCTGGTGTCTTTAGCTCCGTTTCAGGCTTGGCTAGGTATCGATTTGCAGTTGTATCACTTGCTTGGAAACATCAAACAAACATTCGCTCATGCAAACGAGACTTATTGCTGCATAGTTCATGCATGGGGCAACAGGAAGAAGATCGTATTGACTAGTACTCTCAGTTTCTACAGTTGGAAATCTTTCAAGGCTCAGCTGTTAAAAAGATGTTGTTTAGACAAGTTTGTCATTTACAAATGGAATACGTGCACCACAGCAACACGATGTCAAATTACAGGTTGGAGGTGAATTTGTACGTGACAGTCACCCTTGCATTTCCAGATTTTTCCGCCCAGTCTGCTCTGGTTGGTCAGCTGACCCACTCTGTTGTGATTGGTCAACCGAACCAAACTCTTCGGACTCCGCTCCCGTTCCAGCTCCGCTCTAACTAGCTTTGTTTGAGGGCTGGCCAAAATAGCCGCTAGGCAGGTATTATGCAGCTGTGTTACTTGATGACATCAGCACGTTACAGAAGAAAAGGCGGGACTTCAACAAGGAGTTTCAGACAGTCCAGGAGCAGTGTTTCTGAGGGGGAGAGTAACTCCCTTTGGAGTGGACTTTGGGCTTTGTAACTTTGCAGACCTTTTACATGCACAAAACAACTATGTAATACACTAAAGGAAAGGGCTAATAAGTCCTCTTTAAAGTCACTCAGTTATCACAGTGCATTTAATCCAGGAAGTATGTGTTATCCATCCAGACAGAGTTTTGTGTAAGCCAGGGGAGAAGAGATGGAGCTGTGTCACTGTGCTAATACCTACTTGTGCTCATTTCCCAAGACGACTAATCTTGCCCAGGGGGAAAACGGACCCTGATCCACTTAGCAGGCTGTGAGGAACCTTGTTTTGTCTCATCTCTACTTGTCATCACTTTCTCCCATCAGCTCCAGGACTCTGAATGTCTACTTTGTTGTACATTGAGAGTACATTTTATCCTGTTTACATTCCAGGTCTTGATAATTTACTGATAAGAAGAAAACGAGTGCTTAAGATTGAGTCATTATGACCTGTACTCATATGAATGTACAGGTTTCATTCATCTACTTTTGGAGAAGCCTCGTGGATTTAGGTGGAATCTATAAACAGGATTCAACAAGTCAATAACCTGGAAAGACCTGACACAGTGACACAGAAAAGAAAACAGATACATATGAGGTTAGAGATCATCGCAGGTCCCAGGAGTGCAGGCCAAAAGTCATGTCTCTGCCTCTGGCTGTTGTATGAATGGAACATGAAGCTTAGAGGTGGGTTAAATAACAGGACAAACCAACACCACTGCAGGTCCCAGGGCGTCCTTCAGACATCACAACCATGACGGAGCTCTCAAAGAATCCAAGCAGCCAGTCTGCTAGAGGAACTAACACCATAATAATAATAAAAAAGAAAAGAAATCATTGTTAAATCAGCAATAAAGTACAACTAATACCATAAATACTATAAAAAATAAAATAAAAATAAAAATGTGAAGGTGACAACAGATTCTGTGCCATTGCGCATGGTGTTTATTTCTTTCTCTCTTTAGTCATGGTGGTTCACTGCTCATGCAAACTGAATGTGGAAATGTAAAACACATTGTGTCCTGTGCATTACAGGATTTTTCCTAACAGACAGTTACGAAGTTTTAACTGATCAGTCATTGCAAATTGCAGCACTGCCCTGCTCTTTTCTGTCCTTGCAGCAGAAATGTATAATACATCATGTTTTAAAAGAAAAGACAGGCCAGACACTTGATGCTTACGACAGCTATTCCATACACTGGGCTATAGGTTGAATCACTGTTATGTTATGTCAATCATCATTTTTTTTATATTTTAAAATATTGCAGATTACCACACAAACTCGCTTAATCATAGCCTTGTGTTGGCACCGCTAGAAGTCGCAACCGCTGGGACAGCCAGTGAAAGCAAAACCCTCTTTCATGAGCGTATCGTGCTGTTTCTGTACTCTGATTCAACACCAGCAGCTGAATTCCCCCCTTTTCATTTTCACGTAAATACCCAAATCGAAGCTGACACTTTATATTTGGTCCGTATTAATCCAGGAAACCAGGACCAGGAATTTTCCACCATAATATATCCCATGTCCCTGTCGTGCGGTGCCAGAGCAGTAAATAAAAGGACTCAGACTGCGAGCGTGTCTTATGTGGGCATTTATGGTGCTGGCACACGTCTGCCGTGTGATTTCATGCTTGTGTGCAACATGAAGCTGAAAGTAACATTGCTTTAAAAAATACAGGAGACTATTTTTGGCACAAGTTGAATAGTTTTATCATCCATGTTTCTATCAACTCATAAGCTCCGTCCTTCTCTATTTCTTTCTTTAGGCCCCACTGTTGAGTAACAGATACATCATACCTATCAACATGCCGTCGTCCTGTTTCGGCTCGTTCTCAGCGAGCCGTGTGCCTAATCAAGGAAAATACAAGAAAAGCCTCTCAGCTCAACCCGCCTCACGAGAAGTGTGAGGAAAACATCCGGCAGGCTTATCCTCATGGCACAGAGAAACACGAGTGAAATTGTGATCTGTGATTTTTCTAAGTGCACTGTAGCAGAAAGTGTAAATGTGTTCTCTGGGTCAGAGTCAAAGGAAAAACACAAGCAGATGTACAGTATCAAATGAAACTACCTCATATGTCTCATTTAATGTGGCCACAAACTAAGGACAGAGTGATATCGGGTGAATCTGGTGATTTGGCACAAAATTCAAGTCAGATGGTGCTTAACCTCTGGAGAGTCGTCTCATATTTAAAATAAAGCAGAAAAGCGCATCAGAACTTTAATGTACTGTTATCATGGGGATGAGCGTCTGATTACAGAATCATGTGTTTATTTTGCTCTGATTGGCGAGAGATGCTGGGCTTGTAGTAGTAAATGAAAAGGTAGTTTGACCAAATCAATATGATAATAAGAATAAGAATAATGTTTTAAAGATAATACAACAGTGATACTCAACTTGCGGTCCGCGGGCCAGATACGGTGCTGGGTGGCCCGCCAACCGTTTTGTAATTCACAGAGGATAAATTGATTCACTATGGGATTTTTTTTTGTACTTATAATGTAAATATGGTGCCAGAGTGCATAAAAGACATCAAAATAGATTAATAGAGCTTGTTTATTAAAAAAAAAGTGTCAGGGGAGGATCTTCCCAGAGCTCCGAGGTCCGGGCTAATCCCAGAATAATAAGTTAGTCAGTTAGAATTTCAAAGAAAGATGAGTTATGGTGCTTTAAATGCTTATTAATTTTATATGATAAATATTATTGTGTGTTTGTTAACTGGCCCATGGCCTCCTGTCATTTTGCAAAAGTGGCGCTGAGGCAAAGTAATCCCTGTAATTAGATACATGAGCTTTAAAGTTGCACTAATCAATATTTTTATATCAAATGTGGATCAAGTTACTATATTTAGTGTAAAAGGATCACTCATGGTGATGAACCTAAAGAGAATTATCATCCACTTGTGCAGTTCCCCTCAGCTCTACAGAGCGTTTTACATTGTTCTGGTTTTACGGCTTGCAAATGTATTGTTTTGGTTCAAACTCATCACCTCGTTTCCAGCTGCAAAAAGCAGCTGTTTGAAGCCCTGACACCTCTCCAGCATCAAACAGGAGACAAAGTTAGCAACTGGCAAAAATAGTAAATATTCTGGAGTAATTAGCAGCTACAGAGGCAGATAGTTCCTTCCGGAGTTGGTGGAGACCAAAACAGAGATAAAAGTAGACTGAATATTTGACTTACATTCTTCAGGTGGCCGCAAACACAACAAATACGCAAACAAATCAATTCACATGCTGCCACTTTGACACGCTCCTTGGCGTCACTTTAGGTTTAGGCAACAAAACCATTTAGGTTAAGGAAATAACTACATGTTTGGGCTTAAAACTACTACGTTTGTACAGGGAAAATGACGCTGAATGTTGTGAACACAGGACACGAATGAACAGCTGATTGTACCGTGACACACAGGACACAAACAGCGGTCTCCCATCCAACTCCCCTCCTGCCTGTCTGGTCTGTGTCTTTACGCTCTTAAACTACGCCACCACACTCCCGGCGCACTTTATCAGAGCGTTTACTGTTGCCGCAGATGGGTTTACATTGTAGTTAATGGAACGTATGGTGCGTTTCATACCGGCGCCGTCTGCCTTGTGCGACAGTACCGAACGCCGAAGTCTCGGCATTTGACACCCTGTAAATGAGAACGGGTTGCAACCCCACACTGAGGCATTAAAAACTGAATAACATTGTCCTAAACTGATTTAGACATATGACTTATGTTAATTAAGGGAACATATCACATTATATGCCAATTAGATGCGTCAGACAGTCTTTAAAAAGCATCAAACTCACACATGTTAAGTGCATCAAGATGACAAGTCCCATGAGCTGTGCGTTACAGTTCCATCAGTCAGTATGTGCAGAATGTTTCCGTCATCAAACTGCAGTATGCATTGAAATGTCATTTAAAGCTGCCCACATTACTTTTGTACTTTATATTTAAGGGTTGGTTCTCTCTCACCTCTTGTTTTTCATGGATAAGAAAAGTTATAGCAATGTTGGAGGTGAATGGAATTTTGTTTGTGGTGTTGAAAAAACAGAAAAATATTATTTGGAAAATAGCAATATGTCTTTCCAGAAACTTGGTTCTTGGAAGTCTTGGTTTCACAAGATAATCCACAGACCCTGATATAGTTTTCATTTGGACTTCCTTTATCCGAATAAAGTGTCTAAGAGCAGAGCATTTCATATTTTGCACAGATTGGAATTTGTGACTTTGGCCACTATACAATTTACCTGACTATTTTCTTTTGACAGCAAAATACAGTGAAACGTGTTGAAAGTGAGGTCTGTGAATCATCCTGAGAAACCGCAAGTTGTCCAATGTTTCCGAAGCTTAGAGCACCGCCAACGAAATTCCATTCACTTGCAGTATCGGGGCGGCACCAGAAATCTCTGCTGCCGATATCTTCAAACCTGGCAAAGCAATCTACATACCACTACTGTAGGAGGAAGAGGGGAAAATATGTGTTTTTGTGATTTAAGGTGAACTGACCCTTTAAGGTCTGTCAGTCATTTCGCCTTATAGTTAGCAGACTCGCAGAAGGGAGCAATAAATGATAACACACGGTGCATATTTGTGCAACGTGACTAGCGCAGTCATCTTCTGCCAGAGGCTGTTATAAATCATGTCATCAGATCAAACACAGCTGTGAGAGAGGGAGACACATTTAAGAGTCCCTTCAGATCTGTGGCTCTACGTTAGTCATTTTCCTCTTCATGGACATGGAGTGTGACAGTGCCACTGCTGCCACTGTTTCCACTGCCATGGCGCAATGTCCCCTTCAGATGAGGTCACATCTGTCTAGCAGTCCTTTACCCACCTGCAATACTTCAAAGTGGGGTTCTGTCATTGGTAATGACGGACGTGTGAGAAGACAGGAATGGAAATAAAACGTTGCTAAGTGGCGAGAAGTGGAGGACCATATTCACTTTAGCAAACCCCGTCTGCTCAGCTCTCCTTATGTCAGCCATATGAGTGTGTTGCTCCTCAGCCCTGAATGAACGCTTCCAACTTTGGCTCACGGCAAAAAATCCGAGGAATGTTAATGAAAGGGCTGCCGAATGAAGGCGAATGGGGAAATGCACAAATGACGGAAACGGTGAGATGTTAAAGTCAGGTCAAGTGCATATTTGAGAGGTCACACACAAACCCTGATCTTTTATTTCTACTTTATCTTTGCTTCTTTAGTTGAGCATGTCCTTTTAAAGTAAAGGTCCACTTCTGGATTTTCCTGCAGGAAAAATATTAAAGATGATTAAAGATGGAGATATTCCCTCACCTTCATACAGCCGTAAAACGCCGTGCAGGCTCTGACCTGCTGTGCTATTACATACGCTCTGCGCATATTTCAGCAATTATTATTTTCTTTTTTTTTCACCTGTAAAGCCACGGCAGGAAACGCATTAAACTGTCAAAGTAAAAAAACACCATTGGCACACTGTAAATCCCAAATAATGTACACTAAAAACTAGGGCTGTGAAAGTTAAAGGGATAGTAACGCACTAACCCAAATTCGTTTTAACGCCACTAATTGCTTTAACGCATTAGCGCAATTGATTTCGGAGGTTTTGGCGGGTTCAGTTTTAAAGCTGGGCTGAAGATGCTGCTATCATATGAACAGCTTGTTGTTGCCTGTTGGGCTGCAGTTTGCCATGTTATGATTTGAGCATATTGTTTTATGCTAAATGCAGTACCTGTGAGGGTTTCTGGACAATATCTGTCATTGTTTTGTGTTGTTAATTGATTTCAAGTAAAAAATATATTTGCATAAAGCAAAAATATTTGTCCTCTCCCATGTTGATATGAGTATGAAATACTTGACAAATCTCCCTTTAAGGTACTTTTTGAACATGAAAAATGTGTGAGTGCGTGACAGTGAAGGAGAGCTGAGTGTGTAACAAAAATGAGATTATAAAGAAGAGATTAAACAACATTTAAACTATAATCTAAGAATTGTATCTCACATATGAGAAGTAATATCTAAAATACATTTCTATTTCATGGAAAGGCTCACAGCAGCTTTGAACGTATCACCTTTCCCTCAGAGACAGCTCCACCCCCCACAGCAGGTACAGGAGGTTAATGACATTAACACAGATTATACTGAATGTATATGGCTAGTAGAGAGCCGAACCTACATGCAGGAGCTGTGAGCACTGCAGGGCTAATCTGTTCTGTACCATGGTCTACTACTAATGCGCTACTTATACACATAAGAGCATTTAAGAGGGGATAATTGCAGTAACCAGCAACGGCTAGATGGCTGATTCACAAGAAGAAGGTGAGGTGAGGTGAGATTTTGGAAACAACAAGAGAGAGAAAATCAGGGAGTTTAAAGAGACGTGTCTTTAAAAGGTGCAATGTGTACGATCTGGCCAGAATGTTAGTTTAAAACATTAAAAAAGATTAACCTTATCAAGAGAATGTAAAGCGGTTACTGTGCTGACGTTATGTCAAAGACGTCTATGTGTTGTGTTGCTGAGATATCTGCATGTTAACCAGCTAACCCCGGCCTGTTCTGTCTTGTAATACCACCTGTACCTTGAGAGGCGATAGTGAGTCGCTGTAGCGTCCAGTCTGCCCTACACAGATATTTTCACAACGACATGGTCATCTGGAATGAGGCTAAGTGGTGAGTGAGAGTGCTTCGAAAATGGTAGGCAAACACCACTTTATTTAATATACGTATATATATAGTATAAGATATACTCTCTTATTTTAAGTTCAAAGGAAGTACACTAATAGCACACTTGAATAAACTTAATTTTGATGAGCTTAAGTTTGATACTTAACTCATAGACATAGGAGTGGCATCAGTCAATCTCTTATTCAAAGACAGTGAACAAGTGCGTTTTCCAAAATGTGTTTGTTAATTCCCTTAATTTATATAAGTGCATACATTTATAATTATTTTGCTCAAGTTTCTTTTAAACATTATCCAGTAATTTTAAAACAAATGTGAAAGACAGGCAGTTAATGTTATACTGTAAAAGAAAAGGTCAAAAAAACTAAACAGATTTTACTAATTACGCTGAATTTTGGATTTCTGCTTTCTGCTCCCGCACTTTTGCCAAATTCCACCTGGAAACAAGAAGTTGTGCTGCTTCAATTCGTCACCAGAAGAACTATTGAATTTAACGCCAGCACCACATTTGTTTTATCCGAGCCTGGCTGCAAGAGACATTTCACTTCCACTCACAATGGATTCTGTGTTTTCCATTTTCCAAAAGGGTATTTATCATAGTTTTTGAAGGCCAAAGCAATTGCTCCATTACAGTGTGTTTAAGACCAGAGCGGTTTATTTTCTCAGTGTGAAAGCTCTGCTTTGCTCTGCGTTGATTATGAGTAATAGGGATCAATATTTGAATAAGGTCTGGGTTGAATTCCTGGCCCAGGTTTGAAGGTGTGGACGCTGAGAAGGAATGACTTTCACACCCACTGTTGAGATGCTCTTGAGCAAGTTTATCTCAATGCTACAGCTTTACTGAAGCTGCTCAGAGGCCAGTAGGAGAATTGTGAATAATGTGTTTCTGATTGTACGACACCACTTTATATTCTCAAGACATACACGTTGTTTGATCTCAGAAAATATAAATCAAATCAGCATCAAAAGATCAAAATTGTGCAAACTTCAGTAAAAGTGAGTCGTGCTAACTTGACTCCATGTTTGCCATACAGGCCTCTCTACACTGTAAAATGTCATAATCCACTAATTAAAACCATCTTAGTTAGTGGCGTGGCTTTAGGCATGTCATGGTTGGATGGTTGGTCAGTTGATCCACCACTTTTGCTCAGACTGGAATATCTCAACAACTATCAGATGGATTGGCACTAAATTTTGTGCAGACATTTATGGTTCCCATAGGATGAATCTTAAAGACTTTGATGATCCTCTGACCTTACCTCTAACACCACCAGCAGCTGCACCATGAGGTTCCCATTTGTGGTTTTGAGTGAAATGTCTCTACAACTACTGGATGGACTGCAGACATTCATAGTCCCCTCAGGAAGAATCACTTCGGTGATCCTTTGACTTTTCATCTTGCACCATCATCAAGTGAATCTGTCCACCCCTTCTATCGACCAAATACCTGCAAAGCTAATGAGATTCCCAGGAGGGTGGGGGGGGAAATGGGACTGTAGCACACTACATTGATTTACCGCCTTTAATAGTGTGAACATACCAACACCACTGTGTCTTCATCAGAGTCAAATAAAGGAGTATGTAAATTGTAAATTATATTCATAATGCTATAATAGAGAGGGAAGTTCCTTCCAGTGGACCATCATGGGACCTTTTTTCGGAAAAAATAGGAGCGGTAGTCAACGGCGAGAGACAAATACATTTCAGCGGTTTCACACAAACCTAAATTATAATACAATATAATCAAAACATTATTTGTCTCTATATAAGGTTCCATGGAGACCACCGGAAGGGGCGGGACTTCGCCTCTCTATATATAACACTGTAGAGAAACAAAATAATTACTAAATAATGAAATAAGAAATGTAAGAAAAATGTACAAATACATGCATCAAACACATACAATAACCATACTAGTTATTTATAGGTAAATAGAAAAAATACTAAGAAGTGGGATCCATTAAGTGCGTTAAATTTAAATTAAATGCAAGAATATTTCTTGAAGTGCACAGTATAAATGTGGCATTAATGCCAGAGTATTGCACAGTTGAATTAGTGCACACATGTAAAGTTAAGTCAGTATTGCACATACTAATAAGAATAACATTTCAGCAAGTAGACAGCTTGTGTGCTGCTGAAAACCTTTTAAAGGATTTTATGGTGTAGGCCTATTGTTTTACAAGTTCGTGAATGTGTACTGTATTTTGTGTCAGACGAGTTTGAACAGTGTGCACGGGGGCACAATTAATGACATTCCCATCAGCCTTAGCATGCAAAATGTTGCACACATGCTAAACGTAGATGGTGAACATGGTGGACATTATACCTGCTAGACATCAACATGTTAACATTGCTTGGCTGAGAGCTCCTGTGCAAGACTGTTTGTCTTCCTGTATGTTCTTTAATGCATCCTCAACTCGCCTCTAGACAAAACCTCAGAACCTCCCCCGTACTCTACCCTCCCGTGTCTGTCTCCTTTGTCCTGAAGTCCGGAAAGCATGTAAATGTATGGTTACTGTAAGTTATAATATGCAATGCTTAGCTGCTATATGTCGCCACCCAGCAGCGGTCTGGCCAGACGTTCTACGAAATATTCCATCACTCCAAACTCATTTCATTTTTCCACTCCTCCCCGGCTTCCCAGGCCTGTGACACTGTAAATAGTAATCCGCGAGGCTTCCGTCAGCCTGAAGATTGTGATTCCTGGAGCTTTCGTCTCTGTTTCCGAGCATTCCTCCTTTTGATGGTCGCATTGGCGTTTATGAGCACGGAAAGTTCCTTCCTAATTAGGGGTACGATGGGGAAAAGTCTTTTGGGAAAGTGCAGGCCCGTCCACATCTCAAGAGCGGCCGGTGCACCGCAGGAGAGAGAAAAAAAATGGACATATTCTTGCAAAGTCGTTGATCCGTATCACGGCTGAGTAAACCTGACTGGTGGATGGCTCTGTCTTGTTTACTCAGGGGGACTGGACAGTGTGCCAGGTCAATATGAGGGGTGGGATTCAGAAGATGACCTCAGATGGATCTGTTTGTCCCCTCCAAAAGGACAGAGCCGTTTAATAATGTGTGCATTGTACCAACAAACACTCCCTCTCCGTTGCTCCCAAAGTCATTGATAAAGTGAAAATGCCTCCAACGGAGAGTTTATTAGCCGTCGCCTGTGTACAACGACCCGGCTGCCCTGAATGGAAATGATTAACTTGGCTGGCCCCAGGTGATGCTCGCCCATGCATCCAGTGTCATTAG
>CAKALG010000888.1:10130-23470 GCA_916700815.1 Helicolenus hilgendorfi | reverse complement strand
GGAGAGACGGAGGCAAGCCGCCGAGTGGGTGGTTCCTGCTGTCCATTTACCTGAGGTGGGTTTGCAAACACACAAAGTCTTAAAAGTCCTACACAAGTCAAAGTCTGGTGTGGCCTTCTCTCTCTCTCTGTCGCTGAGTGACTGGATGGCACCCTGAACCAGCGCGCCTTTAAGCGTCTCCTCTCCAGGTGGTTGGACATGAAATACAACACCCTAGTCACACCCCTTTCCGCTCTAGCCCTCTTAATAGCCTATCATGTTTATTTGCATCCCGGATGAATAGTGGTCTAATCTGATGCAACTGAGCCTATATGCAGCTGCAGTTTAAGAAAAAAGTGAGGCCTATTGGACCAGACTTTTAGAAATTGTGATCTGCAATGAATTTCAAATTTAAAGGCCCATGTTATAAAAAAGTGAAATACTGTGAAAGTATCGAAACGCTCAATCCACAGGGAAATACACACAGCCCGTATTCAGAAACTCTGCATTTGAAACAAGCTGTCAGGATTTCTGTCCATTTGTGATGTCACAAATATACAATATTTAGACCCTTTATACAATTTTAAATGTAAACATTCTAAATGTGTCCCAGTTTATTTCCTGTTGCATTGTATGTGAATGTCATCAGCTGACAGGAAGTACACATGGACCCAAGCTGTTGCCTAACAACGCAATTCTGTTGCAATTCCGTCAAAATGCGCTAAAATGGAGCGTTTCAGACAGAAGGTAAATACAGGCATATTCAGGCCGACAGTACAAGGAAAATAACGTTTTTTTGAACTTTGAAGCATAGAAACATGTTCTAGAAGAAACACAAAATACAAGCATGAACCTGAAAATGAGCATAATATGGGACCTTTAAGAGTTACTAAGTTTAATATGCACCACCAGTCAAAATGTTGTTGAATTTACAATAATTTTTTCTATCCAAAAGAGGAAGAAAAACATGTTGCCTCAGGTCAGTTGGATACAATGACCCTCTTTGGTTTCCCTGCTGAGCAATGGATATTCACTATGAGGATGTTTTTTTTAACACCACAATGGCCCTAATAGCCACAAAAGCAACAGGTAATTATCTACCTGGTTATTCTGTTCAACAAATTACCTTGACAAAAGACCCATCTGTCAACAAACACCCAGCAAAGATTGGCTGATCACTAATCACACCTTGTCACATGTTTCATTCATTTAGTTTCTCTCCATTCGAACAGGATCCAGTTACACGCAACAGATTGCCTTACCGTTATTATTACACGGAAAACAACTTGTGACAAACACAGTGGCAGTCACCAAGGGAGATACACAACTGAAAACACTGTTAGTCATGCATTTGCACTCAACTTGTATTTTTATTCACTGCAAATGTGTGCAGTTTGAGATAAATGTTAATAATGATGGTATCCTCAGCTATTAAGAAATCTCCCAATCATCTGTAGATGTAAGAGTGAGACATCAGTGGCTTCTCTCGGTCTCCCCCTAGTCCTGACTCCACTAGACTCCCTCTGAATAATGGATGCGGGTTAAAGAGGCAACGGATGGAAGCACTCAACCCCCTTGTGGCGTTTTAGCGAGATAATGATTCCCTGAAGGGCATCTCTGAGGAAGGTCTGCTACAGCAAGAGGCCGGGGAAAATTGCTTATGGTATAATACACAGTGATTTGATGCAGACATAGCTATTATTAGTCATTAATATCACTACTTACCACACAGGCAGACTGTGTTTCAGCTCGATAAAAGAAGATTACTGTTTTTGAGACCAGAATTTACGATTGACAGATGGTACTGTTTTTACCTCTTCTTCACCTTAAAGGTCCCATATTGTAAAAAGCGAGATTTCCATGTCTCCTTTTATTATAAAGCAGGTTTAAGTGCGACATAAATACTGTGAAAGTATCGAACCGCTCAATCCACGGTGAAATACACAGAGCCCGTATTCAGAAACAGTGCCTTTGAAACAAGCCGTCAGGATTTCTGTAATTTTGTGACATCACAAATATACAATATTCAGACCATTTCACATTTTTTAACGTTAACATCCTAAATGTGTCCCGGTTTATTTCTGATTGCATGGTGCCTTCAAATGGGTCCATAGGAACGCCCCCATCTTGTGGTATTCACGACCTCGTAGGTGTAAAGTTTCTGAAAGCTCACAAAGTTCACGAGTTGTCACGAGTTGTGTTTGTTGACGTTGTCAGAAATGGCG
The DNA here is from genome assembly GCA_916700815.1 of Helicolenus hilgendorfi. Lineage (NCBI taxonomy): Eukaryota > Metazoa > Chordata > Actinopteri > Perciformes > Sebastidae > Helicolenus > Helicolenus hilgendorfi. Next base: position 21,266 of record CAKALG010000888.1, on the reverse strand, counting down.
GAGGCCATGGACGTTCATTTTCCGGTACAGAATAAGTGAATATATTGTAATTTTAGTCATATATTGTTTTTCTTCGTAATTTTATAATAGGTCTGAGGAAAATGTTGATATTCCCAACGGCCTTATCTTTTTCCTCTGTCATTATGCCTTTGCATTTATTACATTGTTACCCGCTAGCTAGCTTGCTAAATTGTTAACCTCTGTGGCTTCTAGACGCCGACGGTAACATTAATATTGCCGTTGCTTAGCAGCGGAGTTCTCACGACTTAACCACTTGAATGGCAAGCATATCGTGTACACGACTTCCCATGTTGTAAGCACAACCTCACAAGTTTTATTTGAAGGCACCATCAGTCTATGTGAATGACATCAGCTTGACAGGAAGTAAATATGGACCCAAGTTGTTGCCTAGCAATGCAATTCCATTGCAATTCTGTTGAAATGTGCCAAAATGGACAGTATGAGGAAAATAAAGGGTTTTTTGAACATTACAGCATGTAAAAATATTTGAGTAGAAACATAAAAAAAATCAAGTATCAACCAGAAGATGAGTGTTATATGAGACCTTGATGGATGATGGAGTGATGGATCTTATCAGCAGCATACTTGCCCACCTGCCCTATTACAATCCTGCATGTGCACATGCAAAGAGCAAACACATATTGTGCAAAAACACAAAATCTGTGCAGGCATTTGTCGTAACAAAAGCGTCCCGATAATAAAGATGGTTTTGAGAAGCGAGGCTGCTATTTGCAGAAAGATGTTCCACAAGTTATGGGCCTTGATGGATAGGGGTTAGACTCACTTCAGCTGTGCAGGACATGAATATGAAATGCATCCATCAACACAGAACGCTGAAAAAAAACATAAACACACCAGTGATGCAGATGCTGTGAGGACGCACATGCAGCTTTTTATCATTCCATCCCACTGTGAAGTGGAATTTGAGGTTTGGATTTGCAAGTTTATCCAGGCAGATTAAGCTGCTCTCAGACCACTTTGGTTTATACTGTATGGTCCAGATACAGCTTTTTCTTGGAGGAAAAAGATGCCTGGAAGCAGTGTGGTGTTGAAAAGCCTGTGTAAATGTGTGTGTCACTATATATTGAGCGTTCTGTTTCCATCTTATTTCTAATTACCCCGAGGACGAGAATGGGACAAAAACAGCTGTTTTTGGAAAAGCCTCTTTAAATTGGATTATGGATAAAAGCCATAGTGTTATATTTACTCATTTACTGCCTCTTCTTGTTTGTCTCTGGATCATGGGATTACTTCAAGGCCAAGCCAGAATGGTTGTTTAAAGTGCCTTCAAACCAGATCAGTTTCACCTCGAGACAAGGTAATTTCTCTGTCATTCTACCCTTTACACCTACTGTTATCTCTGCATTATAGACGTCTAGTTCCACCGTTTGCACACGTTTTTTGTCCGAATTTTTCAACCCAGAGTGAAGGGATTAGCAGGCATAGGTGCAGTTAGAGTAGATATGGCCAGACAGTGTCTTAATTGTGTTCTTAACAGATCTGCTCATGTCAGATATGGTGTTTCATCACAGCAATGTGCCTCCCAGGACAGGGCTTTATCAGCGCAGTTTCTTATCTGAAGCAAGGTGGCTGCTAATCTGCTCACAAATCTCACAAAACCTGATTATGTCTCCCACTGTCAGAGAGATGGAGAGGAGGAGGAGGAGGGTAGGGAGGGGGGTAGAGAGGTAAGGAGGTAGGGCAGAGGAACAGTAGACTATCATTAAATACTCCAGGGCAGCTCCCAAACTCTGGAACTCCCTCCCAAAACCCATCCGTGACTCCGACTCCCTCACCATATTCCAGTCCCGCCTCAAAACCCATCTTTTCTCCTCTGCCTACTTGTAGCCCCCCCCTCTCCCCCTACCCATCTGTCCGTGTGTATGTAGACAGTGTGCCTGTGTTTGTCGTTTGTCTCACACCGTTTTCCCCCCCGATAATGTAAAGCGTCTTTGAGACCTTATAAAGCGCTATATAAGTCTAATCTATTATTAAACAGTAAATCATGGTATACCTATAGGGACATGTGCATTCAGATGTCATGTCATAATCACACTGTTAATCCAAGTTATATGCCATATTATTGCTCTGCAGCTCCTCTGATGCACAATGTTGCCAACTCTGAATCACAGACTCTAACGAAATCATCGCGACTTTGACATGGAAACATTTGAGCGCCTTGAGTTTCAAGGCATTGTTTCTGAAAATGCAGCACTCAAGTTACAATGAATTCCCCTCTCTTTCAGCGTGCGGAGGGGTCTCGACCTTTGTGTGTTTGCTTTCTCATCTGTCACTTCACACCCTTGTCATTTAAGTGCCACACAGTAGCCTCCACTTCACTGCTGATTTGGTTGAATGGCCACCAATGATGGTCGTACATCAGGTCGGTCAGGTTGCCGTTGCGATCGACAGATTCAAATCATTTTAATTTCCCTTTATGAATGCAAGTCTATCTCCACCTTTAAGTCATTGACACTTTGTTGTATTGAAGCTCTGTGGAGAAAAAAACAAAAAACTCAGAGTAGGCTGATTTGTGCTCCATGTGCAGAGTTCAACAAGCAACTTCCCTTTTAGTTTAGCTTTCAAGATCATTTCCTGTTTTCATTTTTTAACGCCAGGGGATGCCGACTGCTGCTGTGCCGTATGTTGGACTTGGCGTCTCTGTTTACGATGCCTGGAGCAGAAGTTACACCTTTGCCAGCATCCCACGGAAATCTTCTCACACATCTTTCTCCGGAGATCAGACCAGTAGCTCGCTTTGAGGTGCAAAAAAATTCACATTGAAATTTGTAAGTGTAGAGTTTTGTTCCAAAAATAAAGTGACATTTGACAAAAAGATGACATTTAGTCTTTAAAAATCATAATGCCAAAGAAAAAGTAATAATGTTACTCAGGATTGCAAGGCACTTATAAAGCTAATCGGGTTAGCAAAGGTTTACTCAATTACTTTTCAGGTACTTGTATTGTACATGAGTTTGATTTGATTTTTATTATTATTGTGTCATGCATAAATAATATGCACAGCCCAAACAGGCTTACAAGACACCATTATTTAGAAAAAGAGACCGAAACCAGAGTAGCAACATAAATTACAAAGAATACTAAACAATTAAATCAACCTGACATTTTTTCCAAGCTCTAGAAACAAAGGTTGCCAACTTAAATAGTGAACAGACATTTCATTTAACATAAATGTCCTTAACTCATCATAATATGGACAATACAAAAGAAGATGTTGTGATTCATTCTCAATTTCTCCTAATCAGCATAATACATACAACCTGTTTTCTCCTGGATCTTTTTAAATCTGCCAACTTCAGGAGCCAGAGGAAGGATTCCTGTTCTCAGCTGTGCAACTAAAGACCTTTGATTCATGATAAGTTTGCTATAACGTGAGATACAGTGCCATAATTTTGCTTGATTTGAATATGTTTGTACTTTTGGTGTTATATCTTTCAACCATTAACTTTCTTCTAAATGTGTTCATGCCGCATGGTAAATTACTACTATACATATATTGTAATTAAGCTTCCTCAAAAACAGCATGAAGTTCTGTATTGAGTATTTCTATTTTGTAATACTTCTACACCACTATATTTTGGAGGAAACTATTGTATTACTTTAATTTGACAGCCATAGTTACTTGTTACGTCGCTGATTGTGTTTTTATATGCAAAACATATGATAGATTCAGATATTAGAATATAATGCTATACATTAAACAGTTACACTTTACAATACTGTGAGTAATTAAGTTAGTCAATTAAAGTGGTGTTTAACCTTCATGTTTATCTGACCATTATGCTGATGGTTTCCACCAGGCGGCAACCTCCGTGTCTGAAAAGTGAAGCCAAAGTGCCTTAAACATGCATTCTTTCTAACAGCCAGCAGGGGGCGACTCCTCTGGTTGCAAAAAGAAGTCTGATTGTATAGAAGTCTATGAGAAAATGAGCCTACTTCTCACTTGATTTATTAACTCAGTAAACATCGTAAACATAACTTTATGGTCTCAATCACTAGTTTCAAGTCTTCTTCAATACAGCATGAATAATTTTCTGTAGGTTTGTCACCGCCGCGAGTGACCGTTTTCACAACACATTGTCATTTACCCAATTGTTAATACAAAAATATAGCTTAGAGCAGCTTTAAATAATTTTTTTAATGCAGGGACTTCACCGGTAATGCAGTATTTTCTCATTGTGGTATTTGCTAACTTTACTTTTCTTTTTACAACCCATGCAGAGAAGAAGGGAACCATCCGTATTACACGCATACACACACCTGTGCATTTGAATACATGGGACAATAGATTTTCCTCCTATTCCTTGCCTATCTATCTTCTTCCATCTTCTTCTCCCCTATTCAATATCCCTGCATTTACTCTCTTTCTCCTCCTCTCACACCTTTACTGGTGGTCCGAGTCTGGTAGGTATCCATCAGGGCCCCTCACTTAGCCCGGCAATGCCTCAGTGCCAGTGAACAATGGTGGGCCAAAGACAGCCAAGTTTGCTCATGAGCACTGGGTATGGATGTGTGTGTGGGCGTGGGTGGGTGGGTTGGTTGTGTGTGCACCCTGATGTGTACCTGTTCTAATCATGCATATTACATCTGCATCAACATGCATCTATAAGGAGATGCAGGTTCACTTTTACATACTGGCTCACTGTGTGTTTGGCATTTAAGTGCTAATTACATGTGTGTGTACGGGTGGGTGTGTAGGGAACATTAGTACCTTGAAAGGTTCTGGTCAGGTGCCAATGAATGCAACCTTCACTGTCTAAACAGGTTGAGATTTAACCCCGAGAGTTCCTCGTTCTGCACTTAGTCTGGCTACACTCTCTGTTTGTTTCCTGTCAAAGACACTTCTTTATTTAACGATACACTTGCAGCAAGAACTTTGCAGCTCAACAATGCATATCTGAGTGGCAGATGGTCACAACCCCTCTGTGAAGGATTTGAAGAATCAAGTTTCTAAGGGTGTTTTTTTTTTCACATAAAAATGTGCCACTTGACAGACATTGACAAGGAAATTGATGTGTTAATGATAGACACAACGTGGGAAAGAACTGTCTGTTGGTACTTTGCAAATATAAATTTCCACTTGAGTGAATATGTCAGAGGTGACAGATAGGTCGGAAATATTTTGACAATCGTGAGTTTTTGTATGATTCATTTGTACATATACGTAGGTTTAAAAACAGCTATTGTACTGATTATGTCAGATTAAATGCAATACTTTGGCTTGGCACTGAGCTACAAAACACCAAAAAAAAAAACCTAATGAAAGAGAGATTCTCCCTCTCCTCATTCTCATATACAAATAAGCAAACAATCAGACCTCCAGAGCGTTGTTTACAGGGCTTTGAGTGAAAAGATCTGTCGACATCCTAATGGCAAAGGGATCTGGTTAATTTCTGTTTGCTGAAAAGATTTCCTCCAGCTGTAAGGGTCTTCAGATGTCTTAAGGATCAGATCCTCTTAGTACACTAAATGTCATGTTAACTCTTTGGAAAATTAGAGAATGGCAGCAAGGACGAAAGTGAACAATATTCGTTATACTGGGGGGGCAGCGGAAGCAGTACTGCTGTATTATCACCTCATACAGTTGTTATGGAAGGCCTATTAGCCTATCACACCTCCAGAAGACGCAGAGTAACTTTAGTGTTCATTTTATTCACTCTTCTTGTAGCTCTGTTTTGGTCTCCACCAACTCCTGGGAAAATATCTGGCTCTTAACGGCTAAATTTACCAGCTAGTTGCTAACTTTGTCTGTTTTTTTTTTGGTGCTGGGCAGGTAATGTACAGTGGGTTAAATGAAAACAGCAGCCTACGGCTGCTGGAAAGCCAACCCGATCTCATGGGAAAGCGTATAAATAGCCTGACATTACAAGGACATACCGCGTGTCATGAGAACGAATTTGAGCCTTTTCACGTCATTTGTACACCACTTTTGCAAGTAATTTTTACGCCTCGCAACAAAACTACGGTAACGGCTGTAGGTTTAGGCAACAAAACTACTTAGTTAGGTTTAGGAAAAACATCAGGGTTGGGCTTAAAATAAGTACGTAAACTTAAGAAAATACGTACGGAAACAGATGAGAGCTGTGAGAGTGAACCAAAACAGTAAAGTTGTGGGCCCACAAAACCAAAACAATTGTTAATATAAAAACAGTGATTATAGCAGATTTAAGGAATAATACTCTATATGAAAAATCCCATTTATATCTGTGATAGTTAACTGTTTTATTGTTGCAGTAACAGGATACAGAGAACCAATCTTAAACATGTCCAGATTGCAATAAGCGTATTAAAAGTGCAGGAGACCGTTGAGAACAAAACGACAAACAAGGAAAGGGGGAGTTGAAGCATAGAGAAGGAGGTGAGTGTACTATCAGATGAACGCAGAGGGAGAGACATCAGCGCTGTACATCTCTGCCAGGGTGTTATGGGAAAATATTCTAGGCTTTCAGTTACAGACAATAACAGCTTGGAAATTGTTAAACATTGTCTCTGATAGCAACTGGCATCTGCAAACAGATCAGATGTGAGTTGCTACAGAGATTAGAGGAAACATGAGACCGTCAGAGAAGCGGAAGCATTTGGAGGTGAGTTTGTGTGCATGCAGAGAATACATATAGTTGCTGAGGTATATATGTTTTATTACAAATATGTTTTACTGATTTAAATCCAACGGCAAACATCTGACATTCACGTGTAAATGGAATATTCATGTATAGAAACTTAACCATTTGTGGAATAAATTTCCAAGAGGCAGTAGAACCAGACTTGCCTTAATCCTTAAACCTGCCCTGCTGTCATTGTCCCCAGCATACCCGTGACTTCATGTTTGTCATCAACTCTGTTCAACTCTCACAAAGGAAACCACTGAGACGAGATAGATCTGTTATGGTTGAACAGAAAGATCGCAACAGTTACATAATATGACACTGAATGAAAAAGTAAAGTAAAATGAATCATCAGTCAATCAATCAATTCCTCATTTTACTGTCAATAGAGCAACTCAAGGTTGGATCTTTCACAAATGTTTCTAACAAAACACAGAACACGGTTCTGAGGTGACCAAATGAATCAAGATGAGCGCCAAAAGACAATTCAAGACTTGACTTTCATTTGACCCTATAAATTACTGTAAGTGTTTTATTGATTTGTATGTAATCCATGTAATTGTGAATGAGGAAGTATAAAGAGCGGCAAACGCCATATAGGGAGGACGTTAGGGTGGATGGGTGGGTCAAAAAACACCAGACTTTTGCCCAGGAGATTGGTGTTTGTGTCTCGTGTGAAACCATGTCAATGTTGATTTATTTGTCACTTAACTTCCGTACTTAAATACCCCAATACCGGTGTTATTTTAACCCAAACCACGATCTTTTCCTAAACCTAAGTAGTTTTTGTCGCTTAAGTTTTTTACTTAACTTACGCCACACTACACGCCAATGTTGGGTAACCACTTCCAGTGTGGCGGAAGTGGTTACGCAATTAGTTTTCTTGACTTAATCTAAACAATTCAATCTTTTCCTAAACCTAACTAAGTAGTTTTCTTACCTAAACCTAACGAAGTTGTGGACATTCGTAGGAAAACGCACGAAAAATAGGAATAACTTTTCGTAAGATATAAGAACCATTGTATGAGAATATGTTGTTGCAGGAGTGTAGCTACCATTAAGGTTTCAACTGCAAAATAACCCTTCTCCATGGCTGTTGGGTTATTGGGAATTTCAAAAGACCCAAGAAATCGCTCTTGCTCACTTTATTCACAATGTTTTACTCAAAAATTCAACAGGTAAAATTCAAGACTCAATATATTGTGTATGTGACTACTTTTGAGCTAAAAAAGCCAAAAAACAAAATAAGTGATTTACTATTTTCCTTAGAGAAAGATTTACTATTTCTTGACGGAATTGTCAAAAGAAAGCGGCAGCCATTTTTGATGATAAGTTCATTGTTGGGGGTCATGCAGAGGATAAGTGGGAAATTAACACTTTTGTTAATTTACTGTAATAATTAATGTTAATAATTATGGCCAAACTGATAACTTCAAAACATCATTACTTGTGATATTCAAACTGAATTCAATCTTGCATTACTGTATATGGCATGGCATCAAGTAAAGTTGAAGATTTGGATTTCAAATAAGATTAGTGTCCTTCACATTTAGTACTGTTGGCACCAAACCATAGCAACATGCATCTACATGGACTGACACCTGGGCATGGTTCAAAGCCACTGCGGAACCACAGTCAGTCAGGTACAGAGACAGAGGAACAGATAACAATACACACTACAGTCTATTCAGAACTATAGACTGCAAAATGCTGGCTGCATGCAGATTAAACTCAGATAAAGGAAAAACACAAAATAAAGTGCTGACCACAGGTGTGAACAAAGCACCATTTTCAAAAACATTTACAAATGGGGGACTCTGTGGATCTTTGGGGAACTTTTTGAAGATCGCACTCCTTCGCATCTACGAAACCCAAGATAAATGGGATCTTTTATCAGTTTTATAAGTGTACAAGTGGAGTCCCAACATCAATGTGGGCTTTAGATTCAAAGAACTGTAACCTTAAGTTCACAGGCTTTAGGGAGTTTATCTGATCATGACGCCCTGAATTGCAGCTTATCGTTGCCATCGTCCACTTTTTGGTTAAGTTCCTCTTCATGAAGCTTTCGGGAGTGTGAGAAAGTACTCCACCTTATTTGAAGTTAAATAACTGTTTACAAACTTTAGAAAGCTTTGATAAAATGCATTTTTGTTCAATCATAATATGAAGTTGATCCAGGATTGCTTAGTCAAACTCAGTACATAGTATTTTCTTAAACTTATGAGTAAACCTGTGTTAATTGTGTAAATCTAGCAAGGTGTAAAATTCAATCATAAACACCAGTGACACACATGAGTAATCGCTGTTGGCACGAGGTTGGTGAGAATTTTCAGCATCTAACAGGAAGGAACCAGTGTTTCCTTTCAAACAAGTTTGCAATGTATCAGGGCTTTGTGTTCCAACAAAAAACAGGTTACATCTTTATTTAAGCTGGCACATAATAATATGGCAGTTTGTTGTTGAGCAATCTCGGAACTCTATCTCTGCCGACGATTTAGCCTCTGGCCAATATTTCAGGGGTTCCAGCAGATATCCCGATAACGGATATTCAGGCCAAGACTTTCGCTTCTGTGCATTGTTTACAGTCTGATTATCACTTAAGACGCGACAATGTTGGAGTTGAGAGACGACATCTACGACCGGTGACGTTTTACGTTTACACTCGCTTGACAGTTTATTTTTTAGCTAATAAAAAGCTAAATAGTTGTCTAACGATAGCCAATGGGTTCCCGGATTGCATTTCGGCCAATGCGTTCCGCCTCTTTTGCTCTCCACACTGACTGTTTACCTGCATGCAACCAAAGCCCACTCATGTGTGATTGGTCAATACTACTCGGATTGTAGACGGACTACAAATGGAAACCAGAAGGCTTCTGATACCAAAATCTTGTTGTGTTGCCTACAGATTCTGCATTCATATGCAGAGATCTGTTTACAGAGATTAGTTAAAAGTACAGGATGCTGTGAGACGCTGAGATTGTTTTATGAATGGTTAAAAATAAGTATGTGCCGGGTTTAAGTGACTTAATTTACTGATATTAACAATGACGTACAAAGAAGTGTCATCAAATACTCAAACATTTGGACCTTTAACCATGTATTTCTTGTTATTAATATGATTTAGTATATTTATTGTATCATAGTTAGTTCAACCCTGTCACTTTTTTTATATACTACTAAATAATAATACATTTTTAAAGACAAAGTGCTGCCCAGACATTTATTTTGTCAGCATGGTGAGGAAATGTTAATGAACGTACCTGCAAAGTCACAAAATGTTCATACTGAACGTATCTGCATAATATTGACTGACAATATCTGCATAATATTGACTGACAATATATTAAAATTGTTTTCACTAAAATGTCCAATCTTGGTGTGACTAATGTTTTAATGGTTACATGGATGTTTAGGCAATTCAAAGCACTTAGTTTAATTTAGGGAAAGAGAGTGGTCTGGGTTAAAAAGGTTGTTTATTTTTTCAATATTTAACCAAATGTGCAACCAGTTTTTCAGGAGACAAGGCTGCATACCTGTCACCAAAACATGTCCATGTCTTTTCATGACACACAGGGTCACAGCACGGTCAGATGTGGTGTTCGGAGAGCTTCTAATTTTGGGATCAGGGCTTAATGAGAGGACGAGAAAACAACCTGCTGGTGAGAACAAGGGGGACGGCACCAGAGACGAGGCATACGAGGAAAGGATACAAAGGACAGCTTAGAGGACCTCTGATGTCATCCCAGCTTCAGGAGGGTGGCTCATTGAAACTAAAGTGCCTCCGCTGTGTTGCTTTTGTCTGATTCTTGTTGGGCCTGTCCCTCTCCCATAATAATGAGCCCTTTGACAAGTGATTAACTTCATAGTGGCTTTTTATCTTTTTGTTTCTTTACAAGTGTTTGTTTTAATGGCAGGCCTCGGTTCATCACCTTTTCGGTAGCTTTTCTATGAATACCTGAGTGTGAGCGTAGATGAAAAAGAATTTAAAGAAAAGTTGTGAAAACATGACCACATGATTCTAGTTGAATTTGACAAAGGAAGAAAAAAATCTAGACTCAAGGTCCACTTACTAGCTTTTATTCCAAAGGTTTCAGCTTCATCTCACAGTCTTCATCGGTAAATGGAAATTGGATGAAAGCTCAGAGAAAAAAAACAGTTAGGGGACCTAGAATTAAGTTTCTTTTTTGTTGTCATACTACATATTCTAGCATTTTTGTCATCCATTGTATAGTTTAAATGATACAATTCCAACCTATCTAATACCACTGGTTAGAATTATTGTGTTTTATGTAAACGTATGTACATATTTATTACTGGAAATCAATTAACAACACAAAACAATGACAACTATTGCCCAGAAACCCTCACAGGTACTGCATTTAACAAAAGATAAATATGCTCAAATCACAACATGGTAAACTGCAGCCCAACAGGCAACAACAGCTGTCAGTGTGTCAGTGTGCTGACTTGACTATGACTTGCCCCAAAC
>CAKALG010000888.1:0-10110 GCA_916700815.1 Helicolenus hilgendorfi | reverse complement strand
TCCGCTGTGTTGCTTTTGTCTGATTCTTGTTGGGCCTGTCCCTCTCCCATAATAATGAGCCCTTTGACAAGTGATTAACTTCATAGTGGCTTTTTATCTTTTTGTTTCTTTACAAGTGTTTGTTTTAATGGCAGGCCTCGGTTCATCACCTTTTCGGTAGCTTTTCTATGAATACCTGAGTGTGAGCGTAGATGAAAAAGAATTTAAAGAAAAGTTGTGAAAACATGACCACATGATTCTAGTTGAATTTGACAAAGGAAGAAAAAAATCTAGACTCAAGGTCCACTTACTAGCTTTTATTCCAAAGGTTTCAGCTTCATCTCACAGTCTTCATCGGTAAATGGAAATTGGATGAAAGCTCAGAGAAAAAAAACAGTTAGGGGACCTAGAATTAAGTTTCTTTTTTGTTGTCATACTACATATTCTAGCATTTTTGTCATCCATTGTATAGTTTAAATGATACAATTCCAACCTATCTAATACCACTGGTTAGAATTATTGTGATTAGCCGTTAGCTTATTAAGCTAATAATAGGGCTGTCAATAGACTAAAATAGTTGATCGCGATTAATCGCAAATTATTCACATTTTTTATCTGTTCAAAATGTAACTTAAAGAGAGACATAGGAGTGGGCAAATATGCGTGCTTTATGTAAACGTATGTACATATTTATTACTGGAAATCAATTAACAACACAAAACAATGACAACTATTGCCCAGAAACCCTCACAGGTACTGCATTTAACAAAAAGTAAATATGCTCAAATCACAACATGGTAAACTGCAGCCCAACAGGCAACAGCAGCTGTCAGTGTGTCAGTGTGCTGACTTGACTATGACTTGCCCCAAACTGCATGTGATTATCATAAAGTGGGCATGTCTGTAAAGGCATTTTCATTCACATATCTTGAGGTCAGAGGTCAAGGGACCCCTTTGAAACTAGCCATGCCAGTTTTTCCTCGCCATAATGTAGCGTACGTTTGACATGGTTGGTATCAATGGATTCCTTTCATTTGATGCCAGTATCTTCACTCTAGCTTTAAAACAGCCTGCTACAAGTTAAAAAATTGCAAGTTGCGTTAAAGAAATTAGGGCCGTTAAAACTAATTTGCTTTAAAGCGTTATTATCATGATAACTTTTACAACTCTACTAATAAGCTACTGCATGTTTCCTCTTTCCCCTCTGAATAGAGGTTTAGTTTTTCATCCTGAAATTTGCCAAATGTGTGTCGCTTTCCTTTAAGACGTGGCTTTGATCCTCTCAGGCAGGCAGGGGGTACAGGGAGTACCCTAAGGGACGACCGCCCCCTGATGGGAGAATTGTTTTTACCCCAGCTGTGATTTGCTTGTGCTGCAACATCTAATTCCAAATGCTATTTTGTCAAATCAATGCCTGGACTTTGTCTTATTAAGGACGGCCTGGTTTCCTATACCAAGCAGGGTGCTTCAACCCCCCGACGAGGGCAGCAAGCTGAGGCTGCCCCTTACAACAAAACAACACACCACTCCAGAGCAGCATGACACTTCCTCGACCAGCAAATGAGATGAAAGCTTTAAACCATGAAAATAGTGGTTCTGAAGCCCTGCTACCCTGCTAGCACAGAATAAAGATGGGCTGTCCACCCGCCACAAAAGCCCAACACAACAGGGAGAAACATCAAAGTGTGATTTCATCAGTGGAAAAAACCTATTTGTTAGAGGGTGCCCACTGAGAAAAACGCAGGTGAATTTTCAGGTAATAACACATTGCTGTTAAGCGCTACAGTTTATTTGTGTTTCTTTTCCATGCGGTGATACCTTTCATTAGAGTGTTACACAAACTTTCACCTCTTACAATGTTTTTGTTTTTGACTTTTTATACCTGTTTCTGCTTTTAGTTTTAGGTTAGATCTCAAAATCTTGGTAAATTTGAATTACATTTTGCTAGGAATTCAATTAAATAGATGATAAATAGCATATACTTTATTTTTGTATATTTCTGCACACTAAAAAAGTTTATATTTATTCATTATTTTATTATACTTTTTTTAAATATTTAGAATTTCTTTTTAATTTTAGGAAAGACTGAAATATAATTAAGTTGGACAAAAAACTGTTTTGATTTAATATATATCAATATGATGTACAGTTTGTCGCACAAAGCACCATACATTCACATACAGTATGAGGTTCTGCTTGATTTTGACATCTGCGAAGCAAGCTAATGTGATACCGCCTCAAACGTGTTGCTAAGAAGAATAAAGCGACAACAGTCGAGTTTTTGTTCTCTGTCCACAGGCGGATGTGCAATACGATCCCTCTTTGATCCAAGTGAAACTACAAGGAACAAGCTTAGGTTAATAAGGTGTGAAATTCTTTAAACAAGGACCTTTTTGTGGTACTTTGAGTGAACAGCGCTCCCAAAAGAATTCAAGAAGTCATTGTGTCATTGAAGGTCAGGATAGTTAATCAAATAACAATCTGTGCAGAAATACATACATTAGGGCTGTCAAAGTTAACGCGATAATAACGCATTAATGCAAACTCATTTTAACGCCATTCATTTCTTTAACGCATTAAAACAATTGCTGCAAACTTGCGCTAAATTTTGGCGAAGGAAAACTGGCATGGCCATTTTCAAATGGGTCCCTTGACCTCTGACCTCCAGATATGTGAGTGAAAATGGGTTCTATTGGTGCCAACAAGTCTCCCCTTTAAAGACATGCCCACTTTATGATAATCACATGCAGTTTGGGGCAAGTCATAGTCAAGTCAGCACACTGACACACTGACAGCTGTTCTTGCCTGTTGGGCTGCAGTTTGCCATGTTATGATTTAGGCACATTTTTTATGCTAAATGCAGTACCTGTGAGGGTTTCTGGACAATATTTGTCATAGTTTTGTGTTATTAATTCATTTCCAATAATAAATATACACATACATCAACATATATTTATCAATACCGGTATAAACTAAACTGTGTTTAACATGAAATGTGACAATGTTTCATGCAAGCAACTTAGACATATTATTAAATAAAATACACATATTCTTAGCATAGTAACAGCAAAGTAAAGCTATTCCAGCATGTACATAATGTATATAAATAAAATAGCTTTTTCCAAGAGGGAGCTTGCAGCATACAACATTGTACTGAGTACAGAAAGCTGATGTTATGAACTTTAAATGAAAGTTGTTTTTGGTGCATCATGTTAATTCATGATCTCATTGTGGAATTCCAAAGGTTTAGGGGTAAACTGCCTCGTGTAATCAGATTTCGCCATGCACATGTATGTTTACTAAATGGGCTGCAGTGAAGTGTGGGAGTCAGAATGCAGCACATTCCCCAGTTTAAGTAGTGTATAGAGGGATCAGTAGAGGGATAACAACAATAAAACAATGCTAATCTCAAATCTTATAAAAATCTTACTTAAAATTCAATCATGATTACAGCTTACTGCTCAAACCGCAGCCCCATATTAAATATTCTATGTAGTTCAACATAATATTGAAGCAATGCGCTCTAAGCATCGTCCTCGGTGCACACCACGCTGCTGAACGCCGTTGAACAGCAATCCATCTCAATATGTGCGATGTCATGACTCGGCAGTAAGTGTTCAAATGCGAAAAATGCGATTTTGAGTTTACAGGCGACACATGCTCAAGAGATTCCAATCTCATGAATAATTCACAGCGGCGAGAATAAATGGCAGATTAAACTTTGTGTGAATAATTGTGCTTGTAGACTCATCAGCATTAGGGATAAATCTCATCCTTTTCTGCGTCAAAATTATGCTGCTGCACAATGAGAATAACAAGCAAATCACTCACTACCACATATCCGAGCAACCATTGACTCATGCCAGTTTGACAGCAATTGTGAACAGATCTGAAAACGTGAGAAAGTTTCTTCCACATTTTTTTTGTCCATCCGTGGGCGAGTTTTAATTCACACTCTCAACTCCCAGCATGCCTGTATTCCTTCCACCTGACTGTGCTCTTTGGTCAGCCCTTTGTGCCTAAAAGTGACCATGTATTGGTCTGGGCGTCCACTCGGGGGCTCTATTTTCTAGGTGATTTACTCTGAAAAACTTTGCGTCGTAATCCCCAAATGTTTCCCCTGTGTTGGAAGGAGGGTCTGCATTGTTGGAACCCCGGGAGGCCCGCTTGGTTGTATGGCCGTCATGCTGGGCATTAAGAGTGGTGGGAGGATCAGGATTTTAACAGGTGGAGAGATACCTCAGGAGCAGGATGGACCAGATCTACCAAAGCTGAGCCAGCCAGTCAGTCCTGTCCTGTCAGTCTTTCAAAACAAAAAAAGTACACATACAGTAGTTCCTTCTGAGGGTTCACACTTCTGCCCACATAATCAAAATATTCACAAATTATATGATTATTAGTGCAATGTTTAAGGGAGTTTACATTGAAACAAGGAGGAGCAAGACTATCGCTGTGTCTCAATTTGCGTACTTACACTTGCTATTTTGAGTACATAAGTGCGTTCACACTGAGAAGTATGGCAAAATGCACTCCAAGTACCCAGATGTACTTTAACTAAACGGTCAAAAAGTTGAGTGTGGAAGGCTGGACTCTTTCTCATCCTCAACGGTTGCCATCTTTGCTAGGTAGTAGGCTCGTTAGTAGGGTCATTTTCTCATAGACTTCTATACAATCAGGCTTCTTTTTGCAACCAGACGAGTCTCCCCCTGCTGGCTATCAGAAAGAATACAAGTTTAATGCACTTCTGCAACAGCTTCACTTTTCAGACCCAGAGGTAGCCCACTGTTAAAACCACACATCTCAACATGATGGTGGTGCTAGAGGAGAGGTCATGGGATCACCAGAGTTATTGGAATCATCCACTGGGAACCATAAATATGTACACTACATTCCATGGCAATGGACCAACATTACCACCTATAAAGCCATGTCACCAGCATGGCAAAAAAAGACATGAAAATCCCTTTCTTGGTTGTGTAAACTATCTCCTAAAATCAGCACTTGCCAGTCAAAAAGAATCAGACAGATGGAGACATTTACAGACCATTACTCACCGCTACTTCTGTTCTGTCAACAAGTCTACAGTGACGGATGAATGCTACACTTTTCCCAACAAAAAAAGCCACTTTGTCTACATTAATCAGTATCTCAGTTAATCTTTGAGATCAGTGACTGGTCAACTTGTCAAGTCAGGCCTGTACAGTTTGCAGTTTTTCTTGTTGGCATTCAATGCAATAAAAAAAGAGTGAAATGATAAATTGACACTCATAAATGCATTATTTGTCATGAAATTAAGCCTTCTAGAAGGCAAGCAGTACACCAAGACCAGTGTTTTATTTAAACTAATAGTGAAGTACTGTCTCAGGTGCACAAAAGTGTACAGTAGACAAAAGTCCAAACACAAGGAATAACAAGGAAGAGAGCTGCTACCACTCTGTGCCCGTAAGTATAATCTATAACAAATAAAGAATAATCAGTATACAACTTCTGTTTGTTTTAGTAACCCATCCCAATGACTGCGTCTCCTTAATGAGCTCCCTTCCCCTCCTCATCTTGGAGGAAATGAGCAACGCCATGAGCAATGGCAGCGATTCCATCACGCTTCATTGCGATTGGCTGCAGATAAGGACCACCACCCACATTAGCACGCAGGTAATTATTTTGATTTCTGCGAGCAGGTGGTGATGGAAGCGGGAGAGTCCGTGATCAGACTCCAGAATATCTCCAGATAAACATCAGGCGCTCGGAGACACGCCGACACCAGGCCCTGCGACGTTCACTGGGAGCCCCCATATCTCTCCCCCAACCATGTCATTACACTCTGCTCGTAGTGGATATAGCTATATAGGCCAAGGGGCTGGTGAGAATACTGTACTCTGCTCTGGGTTACGGCTTGTACCAGCATAGGAATAAAGTGGTTTCTGTCAAATGGAACCAGCAGCATTGATGGGAGGAAAGGGGAGAATTTAAACAGTAAATGGCAGGACTAATTTCTATAGACAACCATAATGGAGCATGTTTAAAATTGAGTTCAGAGCTGAAGGTACAGTAGGTGCTAAATTTGAAATTCAAGCATTAATATATCAGCAAACAACTATTTGCAATGTAACATCCCAACTGACGTCATCATTGCGGTAGCGTAGCGCCCACCCTCCGGTTATTGCAACTTTTCATATATATATTAAAAAGTATTAACATCTGTATATACAATTGGAAAATATTGACCATATGTTGACAATATATTTTAAAGATATTTGTGTATAGCCTACTGTAACAAGTATATGCAGAATCCTCCCACATGTTCACATATATTCTCATATTACATCATATTTTTCTTCACAGAATTCTTTTTTTTAAAATTTGAATTAAAGATAATCATGTCTGCCGTGTACTGATTAAAAAGTTTGCACAAAGTTGTCAAGTTTTGTCCACACGTGTGTGTCTGTATTTCTGTATATAAACGGCCCTTTAATGGCAGAAGTCATAGTGTACCACCTCAGAAGGTCCTTGGAGTTCAGCAATAAATGTAAAACATGAATCTATAATTCCAACACTCCAGCTTGATTGAAGAGATGTTAATTACAATCATCTCTTCTCCCTTGGCTGATTTTAATTTGCACTCAGTGCATTTGACCCAATTTTGTTTTAATGGAGGTGACATTTTCGGCAAAGTTCAGGCGCGACAACTTTCTGGTTTACGTCGACACTTCCACTTTTGTGTCAGACATTTTTACTGTGTATTGAATGGATTGTTTCGGTGCAGCTGACGGGCATCAGTGTGCTTCTCATGACCACTTAACACCTTCTTTTCCTCAGCAGATGTCCACGTCTTAATGACTTAACCCAACATATGGGCAAACAAACAGAGGCTTGTTCGTAATGTGTGTGACCGCGGTGCAAACCTCCAACCCAGGTCGTTAAAGCGCTTAATAGTCATCAATAGCCACTAGTTATCAAATCCTCCACAATTACTCTTCCACAGGGTGTAAGGTGACTGTCCTCCAGCATCCTGTAAGTAATATTCTGTGACAAACTTCTTCATTCAATCAAGTTTTTCTCTAATACCCTCGTAGCACTTCCCACCTAATCTTGACGTTTCCTCTCCTCCGCTCTGTCGCGGAGGGGTTTTGTGCTGAGAGGACGAACTCTAAGCTCTTAATTGCAGGTGGTGTGTGTACGCTTTTCCCAATCCCAACCCCTTTTGTTCGCAGCGCAGTGGGAGAAACAAAGGCTCCTTCTTTTTTTTTTACTCCCTGCCTTGACTCTCAGAAGCAGTGTGTGGACGAAGAAAGGATTAAGTCAACATTTCTCATGACCTCTGAGGCCTGGGCTTGGAGGGAGGCTTGCATGGTGCTTACAATGGGCAACCTGGCAGAGAAGTGTGTGTGTGACGACATGCCCGAAGTGGTGGAGAATTCAACAATACATTTTTACTATAGCACAATGATAAAACATATCAGAAAATACTTCCCATTCAAAATGATTTTCTCATTCAAAACCGGTTAGCTTGCTAAATATTCAAATATTCCCCAAAAAAACAGTAATCGAGCGCTCATATAATTCTGAACAGCGCTGCTCCAACAATCTCTCCCGCTGAGACTGAATGAGTCATAAAGCATGGAGCAGGCTGCTACAGTTAACTGTTGTTGTTCATTTGTTTCCCATTACAGAAGCTCCATTTTGGCTAATTAGTCTTGACAGTAACTTTTCCCTGCGGTGTTGATTAGATCTAATTAATGACTGCGGGCAAGATGGAGGACTGGTGCCCTGAAGGAGCCATTTTCATACATCCCTGGGTAATTGAAGCTGTCCTTTTTCTTTGCACACAAAGACAAAACTATTCTCCAATATTTTTTTTTTCTTTTTATTTTTTTTTAATCAATATTCTCTCATTATCTGCAGTTGCTGGCATCGTTTTGAACAGTTTATGATACAATACGATACAATATGAAACGACACGATACAATATGAAACGATACAATATGAAACGATACAATACGATATGAAACGATACAAAATAATATGAAACGATACGATACGATATGGTATAATATGAAACTATAGGATATAATATAAAAAGATACGATACAATATGAAATGATACAATATGAAACGACACAATATGAAACAATACAATACAATATGAAATGATACGATAAGATACGATATAATACGATGCAATATGAAACGATACAATATGATATGAAACGTTACGATACAATACAATATGAAACGATACGATACGATACAATATTTAACGATACAATATAAAACGATACGATATGATGCGACATGATACGATGTGATAAAATGCAATATGAAACAATTTTACTATCAGTTTAGGCTGAAATTCGTTTCGCATCCTTGTGCAGTTCCATTCAAGAAATTTACATGCAGGTTAAAAATACACTAATGACACTTTTATAGATGTACAAAACATATGCAAACAGTTATGACAATGAAAACATATCACATTATATCCTCTGTATTCAGATCTTATTCAGCAGCACACTGATATTGGTTTAGCAACAGGACAGACTGATGTCTGTCAGACTGGCGTCTGTCTATAAAATAATTCTTGAGCCATTTGCATTAAAATGAAGGGACTCTAATTCGCCGATTGGAAAGCAGAAGTTGGTATTCTCTGTTTAAAACATGCGAGGAGTCAGAGGAGATGCTGTTTATCAGAAACTCTGATGTCTCAGAGGTGTAAAATTTAAACTAAAAGGATATGTTATGTTGTGATATATGACTTTACAAAACGACGGGAAGTTTTTTTGACGTTCTGCCAGTAAGCTCTCTTGACCTTTTTCCAACATTGCATCACACAATCCTAATCTTTCCGTAGTAACTCATCCACAGCTGCCCGCCACCTCCCATAAATCCCGTGGAGTGGAGAGCTTAAGGGGATTAGATCTGAGGTGGATGTCTCATAGGAAAGCACCATGCCGAACTATGCATGTTGCAGGGGAGCAGATCGTTAGGACAATCTGATTAACAGTGTGAAAACGTTCCTTATCTGCGATGACTTGAAACCTCCATACAAAGGCAGCGACAGCCACAGAGAGAGAGAGAGAGAGGAGATGAGATGATTAAGGTGCAGATGGATTCGTCACGTATGTACAACATCTGCCAACATCTGCCAACATGTCACAACAACAATTTTTGTGGATGAATACATCACAAACTGTGATGTGTGGTTAAAGCAGCATAAATTATATTTTGGTATTAACAATGGATTGAATTATTATGTATAATGTAATAGGGGGTCACTCATAGTGATGAACCCACAAAGAATCATGACCCAGCTCTATAGTTCCTCTTTGCTCTATAGAGCATTTTAGCATCTTTTACCTGATGGTTTTGCTTTTCCTGCTTTCCACCAACCAGCATCTCTAAAGATCACTAACTAGCATGTTATCTCATTAAATCCGTCAGTTAAACTGAAGTGGAAATGTAAACACAATGTAGTTTTATAAATGTACTTAACAGATTTGAATTATATTTGATGCAAAGTTGGCCATGGACTGAGGAGAGAGTGATTCATTTGGGCGCATATCTGGATTCAGCTGCAGATTCAGCACATTCAACCTCCAAAAGATCGATTGCATTAATGTGTTAAAGAAATTAGTAGCATTGAAACGATTGCGATTATAAGTAGCCCAATGAGAAACCTATTTATTTATTTCTTAATTCATCCAGTAATTTAAACTGCTGTTAACCTGCAATAAAGGCTTGTCATCTTGTACAGATGCAGACTGTTGAAGCCAGTTTCCCTCTCAGTTCTGGATCATGACGACATCATTTATTGACACTCTGGTGCCTCCATATTTAGATTCTCTCAGCTTCATTACTGGAGATAATTACAAAACTCACCACTGCATCTTCTATGATAAGGTCAGTTGGTCTCCTCCAGCTGGGAGGCGTAATAACCGCTGGTATTTGCTGCATTTATCTACAAAGCTTGTGTTGGAAAGTGGCCGTCTTATCTCTCATTTTGTTGCTCTGAAACTCACTGTAATAATAATTGGCTGATGCTTTGGGATCCCTGTAGTTTACTTCCAGACAGGGACTAGCAGTGGTGTAACACTATCATTTAATTCTGCGAGCACATGTACATATAGGCCTACC
>CAKALG010000887.1:0-20691 GCA_916700815.1 Helicolenus hilgendorfi | reverse complement strand
CACCACTTTACCCCCACCTTCAGTCTCACAGCAGGACAACAGCACTCCCTGACCAGCCCCGAACATATGGACACCATTCAAGGAGCCGATGACAGAGAAGGGCAGCTGTTTGGAGGCTCCTCTTGTGAACAGAGGAACCCCACTGCTGGCTGTGAGGCAGAGGAGCTGTGTGGAGCCATGCTGGAGCATCATCATGCTAGCTGTGGCTCTCTCTCTCCTATGCACTCTTGTATTGTGTTTCTGCTACTGCAGCGGATTACTGAGCCAGTCGGTCTTCAACGAGCTTAGGACAAAAACGGAACAATTATATGGTTGCTAGCGTTACGTCAGTGCGGATGAACACCGGCTACGAAGAGAACTACTACCAAGCAGCTGTCGTCTATAAGCCCGCCGCACCATGACATATGTTGTCGGTTCACTCGCTTTTTGATAGCTTACCGTATACATGCTAGGTTAACAAAAGAAGTTACCGTCGTTTCCACAGTAACGCTGCCCCATGATTCATTCTTCACTCTGCTGGTTGGTGAGGCCGGTTTCATTCGGCTGGTCGAGCCGCAGTTGTGATATACGAGAGCTGATGTAACCGCTGAAGGAGCCGGACGAGAGGACCGACCTGGGTTCAGTTCATGGAAGAGTTGTCATGGAGCTCTGACATCACGTTGGTTCACTTCTCGCGAGAGTTGTTGGACCAATTGCTTTCAGATGATTTTTTTTTATATTTCAAAATTCAAGATTCAAGAGTTTTATTTGTCATTTGATCAATTAAGAAAAAGCGTCTGATAACAGTTTGTATATATATATATACACAAATATTATTTTCACCTTTTTTTTTCCTACGGTGACATGAGAAAAAGTCTGTGAAAAAAGGCCTGTAAAGTATATTTTACAAAGTAGAAATACTTACTTCTTCCCAATTTTTGTAATAAATGTTTTTCTAACATTTTTAGAAACATCAGATGCTTCTATTATTATCATCTCAAAAATACATTAAAATACTTCTGACGGAATAATATGGACACTTATGTCTGTCATGCAATGCTGAGTAGCAAAAAACAAAAAATACCAATCAATAAAACATTGGAGTAGTAAAGAATGTTTTTTTATTCATTAAATACAAAAAAGTCCAGAACAGTGATGACTAAAATAGAACAATAGAAAAGGCACAATTATTTACTCAAAAATCACACTGTGCCATGAAAAATAAAACTGTCTCCTTTCTTCTACTGTGGCTGAAAATAGATGGTAATCTTCCTGACATGATTCCAATGTGTTCTACACTCGAGAGATTCCCGTGGCAGTATAATGGCTTGGCATGAGGAGCAGTGTTGAGGTCAACTTTTCCCTGTAGCATCAAAATGAAGGCCTGCAGGACGAGAAAGTAAAAACAGAGGCACAAATAGAAAATACATTAGGCTGAGGATTTGATTTTAATGAACTGCTTGTGCTGTATATATGTACAGTATGTATGAGCGTGTGCCTGAATGTGTCAACAGGGTGGCGGACTCACCAATGAATGCAGTGGTTTCACAAGAAGGAGCAGACCTTCTGCGGCCTGAAAGGGTTGGTGCTGGAGGACACGCCGGTGAGCAGAGGGTCCTGTAAGGCATTCTGCATGCAAAACTGTTGAAGGTCTGCAGCTGCCTGGGAGACCTGCGGACACGAGAGGAACCAAAATGAAAACCATGACATGGGCTAATATGGGGGTCTCTAAAACAGGACACTCCCTCAATTTTGCACTGCGACTCAGCCACTGAAAACTGTTGTATAATGTCTTCTGTGTCTCAGGAGGGAGCTTTTTTTTTAAATATTGATTTGCTTTTGTGAAGGGGAAAGAAAATAAGCCAAACAATACATTTTTATAGGAGAGGGAAAATTCTGAATCAATATCTTGGGAAATAAAAGTGAAAATGTGTTGCCAAAGGGAGGGAGCTTTTCAAAGTCTGAAAATAACCCTGATGATATCATCAGGAGACTGTACTGATTTGCATTATGGAAATTGTAGTAAGTATTTTTTCTAAGCCTGTCCCATACTAAAAATGAAAAGTCAGAATAGCTAGGCCTCTTGCTACTTAAATTTCACCTTATTTTACTCCTTGTGAGTCCCCTATTTTTTTATGAAAATAAAGTACTCCATTGCTGGGATACTTTAAAAAATGTCCGCCTTAATTTACAAGGAACTTTTTTTTTTGAGAAAGTTATCATCCTCAAAACTGAGCAGAGATCACAAAAGATATTAAACGTTTACACAGACAATAAAATAATAAATAAATTAATACATTTAAAAAAAGCATGGCATAAATAAAGTTTTAAAAAAGGGATCCTTAGTTATAGGGTCAGATAACTTTCAAGTAATATAAAGAGATCATAGAGGCATATTTTTATTTCATTAATTTCATGGACTTAATATAGTTTCATTATAATAACACAAAGATGGGTGGGATCTTTAAGAATTTTGCCTTATGAATAAATAATTTGGCTAAAATTAGTAAAACATTTATCATTAAGGTCAAATTGTTTGTCTCCAAATAAAACACCAAAAATAATTCTATTATGATCAATACTAGTAGGCATTGCTGTGGATTTGCTTCTTAACATTTACAAGGAACTTGAACCAACACTTGCTTGGTATTACTTCCCAAATTTGCAGAAGCTAATACTGAACTCTTGCAACCCATAATGAGATACGTAGTCTTGAGTAATTCACATTAGTTTAAATCACTTAGTTCATTTTATTTAACCAACGCTAGTCAATGAGTTCACAAAGTTGTCTTGTTAAATTTGCTTTGAAACTTTGTTTTACAAAGTAAAACAATACAAGCATTATCTGGTGGAAATAATGATTATAATAGCACATAAAGATGGGTGGGATCTTTGAGAATTTTGCCCTTATGAATAAACCATTTGGCTAAAATTAGTAAAACATTTATCATTAGGTCAAATGTTTTTTGTCTCCAAATAAAACACCAAAAATAATTCTATTATGATCAATAGTCAATAGTTACTAATCAATAGTAATCCTATCAATAGTAGGCATTGCTCTGGATTTGCTTCTTTACATTTTACAAGGAACTTGAATCACCACTACTTCCCAAATTTGCAGAAAGTAAAGCTGAAACCAACCCTTAATGAGACACAGTCTTGAGTAATTTCTGAGTCTAACCTTAGTTCATTTTATTTAACCAACGCTAGTCAATGAGTTCTCAAAGTTGTCTTGTTAAATTTGCTTTGAAACTTTGTTCCTACAAAATAAAAATGACTGCAATACCAGCATGATCTGGTGGAAATAATTATTATTTTTTTTCCTGGGAAAAAAAAAATGGAGTCAAAGAGGGTTATTCATCAGGTTAATGTTCAAGTAGTTACAGATTTACATTTAGTTAGGTTACAACCTGGACAGATGTTTACGGTCACAAGCTAACTGTATTGTCATGATCGCCTCTTTTGCCAGATGTTGAGTGATTAATCCCAACAGTTTCAGACTTTAATACTTCCCTTCAGTCCAAAGCAACGCCCTGCTAGCAGCTAGCCTCGTTAGCATTAGCGGATCGGTGGAGATTTTTCCTCCTCCGTTATTTGGCAGAAAAACAATAAACACATAGATTACCTTCACTCTGTGTATGCTCGCCTCGAAGCGGAGCTGCTGTACAACTTTTTTCATGGCTACCAGATTAGAGGAACCCGACATTATCGCTGTGTTTTCTGTGTAAAATGAAGGCTGGTCGGAGGGTGGGAGTCTGTTCTGGGCTGGATGCTGAGAGACAAAAGCAAGAGATGATCACATCCGGATTCCGGTTGTTGGAACTTGTGACTGCAGCTCCTCTTTAAAAACACCAGGAGGCGACGAAATCAAGGAGAATAAAAACAGAAAATGCCAAACAATAAAACATTTGAGTAGTAAAGAATGTTTTTTTTTATCCATCAAATACAAAAAAAGTCCAGAACAGTGATGACTAAAATGACATGGGTTTATATGGGGGGTCTCTAAAACAGGAAACCATGTCATGGGCTTATATGGGGGTCTCTAAAACAGGCTAAAGGGACACTCCCTCAATTTTACACTGCGACTGAAAACTCTGAGAATAAAATATTTCATTAAAAATATCTTTATTGTGCACCAGCAGAGCAGATCATTATCAATCATATGTCAATATATGCTATTAAAACCATAACTTATACATCTAGAATATGTAAACATAAAGTTAATTTAAAACATTGAATATAATCCACATGTAAAAAGATGTCTTACTCTATGTTCAAATCACTACTTGGTAGATATACCCTCCTGTGAATATATAGCTTAAAATCTGAATAGTCAGTTTTGATTTGTTTGTAAAAGAAATGAACAATGGCAGAACCATTAAAGTGCTTTCTTCTTTGATCAGCTTTGGTGAATGATTTGTGCGTTTGTCCATAACAAAGCAACATCATAAAAATGCTGCAAAAATAATGTAGCGGTTCATCAGTGGTGATGATGGAGTTCAGCCATGAATCGATGCTTAAGTCCATTTGCGAAATCACAAATTAAAAAAGGCACTGGACGTTCTTCAAGTGGGGCTGTTCTCATCTTCGCCCAAAGAGAAGATACTCAGGTCTCCACATCGAACTCTGTTTTTTGATTTGACTCGAGTATCTCCATCTTCAATGGTGCTGGACTCTTGCCAGCGTCCTCGATTTGAATGTCTGGAAGAACTGAAATGAAAAAAGATGAATAGGTATGACATGGCACCAACATCAGCAGCAACAGGGTCTGATCCTCGCAGAATACATTTGTGGTATTTACAAGGCACTTCAGATCTGATGCTAAAGGTATAGTTTGGGTGTTTTGAAGTAGGGTTGTATGAGGTACTGAGAAGCAGACAGGAGTTACCGCATGGAACCCATGCTATGTACTGCTCTGGACGGGGACGGCAGTAAAATATATTTTAGCCACCTAAAAGAAAGGCTCATCTAAAACAATCTTTATCAGTTTAAGATTACAGTCTATATTTCCAACAGGGTACTGAAGCCGCTATATATGCTCTTGCAAAAGCAACCAGTCCATTGAAAAAAAGCAGTAATTTTACCTCAGGGGTTGCTGGTCTACCGCTGCCTCGATCGGTTAGTTAGTTGTGTGACTTTGGTTAGTTTGGATTCACCAAAGTCACACAATAGCACAAACAAACTAACCGACCGAGGCAGCGGTAGACCAGCAACCCCTGAGGTAAAATGACAGTTTCTTTCAATGGTGTCTGGTGGCTTTGACGAGAGCATAGATGGATACATCGGCTTCAGTTCCCCATAAGAAAGGGCTGTCTGACTGCATGGTAAAGCGATGAAAATATTCTAAATATAGTGTACACTTAAACTGATATTGATTTTTTTAGGTGGCCAAAATATGTTTTCCTGCTGCCGCCGTCCACAGCAGTGCATTGCTTTGCTCCCATGTCTGTTTCTCCAAACTGGGAGCGTGCTGACCGTCATCTACTGTAGATAACACACTGACTTTGGAAAAGTACCTCATACAAACCCACTTCAAAAACACCCAAACTATCCCTTTAAGAGTTTGAAGGTCACATTTTCATATCCTACACTGGCTTGAAGTATTCCTAGTAAAATAAAACATATAATAGTAATGAAGTGAGTGAATGATACCTGCTGTCTGGTATCAGGCGGAGTGTCCGGTAAAGGTCGGTTGTGGATGGCACAGCAGCACTTTGTGAAGGTTTAGGAGTGGAGAACGAAGCGTGCGTTGACGATTTGACCAGCTTAGCTTTCGTGGAAGATATCCTCATTTCTGGTTCGCTTCCTGGAATACAACGGATATTCAAATAAAAATTCAATGATAACAAATTTCTGTAAAGTCACTGGTGTTTACATGCAGTACTGTACATCACAACTGGCGCTCTTTATTCATCAGCAATTGATGAAATGCATCTATTCTCTTAAAGTTAGTCAAATCATACGGATTGTAGCACACTCTGCTGCTCCTGTTCGTTGTAGTTTTCCAACAAATTTTGTATTCTCTAAATCGTGTTGTCATCACATCGACTTACTTATTGATAAGGCACTTTGACCGTCAGATGAAGAACATCTTCTACGGTCTGTAAATGGAGTCATGTTCAAAAACTGATTCTTGAGCCAGGAAGCACGGTCCTCCTCAAAGGCCTTTTTCTGTGGAGCACAAGAAGATTAAAAACACAATATATTGAATAAAATTGTGGTACAACAGAGGACTTGAGTACCTCTCGCCCCAGGCGAATAGCAGCCTCTGTGAAGTTCTTTCTCTCCCTCTCAAAGTTCCTCTTCTGTTCCTCAAAGAGCCTCCACTCCTCTTTGAGACGCTCCTTCTCCTCCAGTGTGTAGCAGTCATTAAGAAGAACTGCCGTCTCATCATCAAATGATGTGTTGAGTTGTTGCTGGATGGGCAGAAATGAACAGTCGCTTTAAACTTTTTTGACCAAATTATTATAAAGAATTTCCAAATAATATTATGCAACAGACAAAGGCTCATTTATCTGCAATTTCTTCTCATAATTTGCACTGACTGTAATGAGAACAGTGTTGATCTTGGCAGCTATTTTAGATTTAGTCTTAAAACGAAAATGCTTATTAGTCATTTTTATCCTTCGTAGTTTTAGTCGACAACAACTCAAAACGTAATTCAGTTTTAGTCACCAAACATCATTACATTTTAGTTAACTTTTAGTCAAAATGTTTTCTCTCTTAATTGTGTCAGCTATTTTTTTTATTTAGTCTTAGTAGTCCTGTGTCAAATGTGCTTTTTTTTTTAGATTATATTGAATATTTCAGTCAATCTACTCAAGCCAAACCGATGATTTTAGTCATTCTTATTCCACATAACATTTAAGAATGCGGCTTCGCAGTTACTGTGAGTCCTCCTCACTGTGCTCATTAGTGATGCACGGGCCAGTCGCACCCACCGGTCCGTTATGAGAGCCAATCAGCACACCCAACATGCAAAAATATAAGTCAATCCACCACCCGAACCCGACCCGCCAACTTTATGCATCATAGTAGCACAATTGTCAGGTTTGAGGTGTGATACAAGAAGGACAGAGACGGACTGAGTGCCGCCGCCGCCACAGCGGGATATGTGCATGTGTGAAACTAAATTTGAGTCTCGTCTATTCATGTCTGATATCGTCACCTTTATTGTTTAATTATGTCGATGCCGTCTCATCATCATTTCGTCCTAGTCGTGGAAAAAAAGGTCGTCGACAAACATATTTCGTCATAGTTTTCATTAACGAAATTAACGCTGAATGAGAAGCCTCTTTTATTGGGTATATTTACTATTTTGCTCAGCAAATGTTTCACCTGAAGACCTACTGGCCTTGTCTACTCTTATACAAACAAGCAGAAGCTGACCTGGAGGAGCTGTTGCTGTGCATGAATGAACTCTTTGCACTGCTGCACTTCACGCCTCATCCTCTCCATCTCATCCTCGTGGGTCTCCCTTGGTATCACGTCTTTATTGGACTCCAGCCGATTCTGCACTTGCAAGGCTTGGCAAACAAATACACCAACAGTTGATGATCTTAATTTCCTTCTAGGCATACTGTGGGTCTGTAACAGCTACACTTTTTTTTGCCAGAATCCAACTTTTTAATAACCTCTCATTAAGTTGTTTGACAAACATTTAATCTAAAAAAACTAACACCACAAGAACACCAGTTACTTTTGCAGTATTTCAGGAAGTGACTGTTCTGCATGTACCTTGGCTGTCTAACTTTTCCATGTGGTTCCTCAGTTTCCTCCACTGCTGGCGGATGCTGTTGGTAAGCTGCTCCCTGGCGTGCTCACAGGATTGGTCCAGAGCTTCCCTGCTGGAGTCACCCGCCTTCTCCTCCCCGTCTGAATCAGCCTGAGCAAAACAGCAGAAACCAACGGTAACTTTTTAACACACAAGCATCTCGTCTCATTAAATCTGACACACATGCTAATCATTTATTAAGTTTCTTTTTTATGCATTAGTACAATGAGAAAAAAATACCTGCTCCTGACTGTCATCAGCAGTGGCTCCTCTGGTGGAAAGCTGCCGTGGACTCAGGATGTGTATCATCTCTTTCTTCATCTGTTGGAGGACTTTCTTAAGCTCAGCGTTCTCCACCATCAAGGACCTCTGACTCGTCTCGTAGTCATTGAGCAACGACTTGTACATCTCACCCTCGTGGCTGCAGGGAGCAATTTACAAGTACAGTTATCCGATTGATGATAATACATTCTGCAAAAACGAGTGACGAGGCGGCTTTCATGATACCTGGCTGCCGCTTTTGCCGTCTTCCAGTGGCTCCTCTTTCCATCCGACCGTCCCAAACAATTCAGTACGTCGATGGCTAGTTGGAGAAAAATCGGAAGGAAAGTTAAATTAAATTGGTCTGAAATTCCAAGGATGCATTTTGCTGAAGACTTGCATATTTACCTAGTTTCTTATCCTTTCTGTCAACCAGCAGCTGGCCGAGGCGTTCCTTGAGCTTTGCAGCTTCTCTCTCTTTTCTCTTGGCATCGTGACTGTACTGAGAGGCCCGGCTGGCGATGATGCTCTGGAGCTTCTGAACCTGTTCAGGATGATTGAATCACGAGTTAGACAGACTCATGCAGAAAAACAGAAACAGGAGTGTTGCTCATTATAAGATACAGTAAAATTATACCTCATCCTTTTCTGTTTTCAAGCAGCTCTGCAAGGTCTTAATTTTGAGTTGTAGCTGCCTCTCTGTCTCATGTAGACCAGATTTCTCCCTTATGGACAGTTCCAACTGATCCTGTAGGGAAATAAACATAAGGTTTATTATGAGCACAGTGAGGTGGCAATGCTGCAAAAAAAGGCGGAGTGCTCAGACAACAGACGCCCTCTCCTCGTTGGGAACAGTTGAAAAAAAGACGCTGGCGCTCAGAAAAAAACACTATGTGGACACTCACTACAAAAGTAGATTCCTGAGCAACACCACATCTTAAAAGTAGCATGTGCTATCTGAGGATTTAATAAGACAGACTGTAAACACATCAACACGTGGGCCACTTATTTGCCATTTTTAATTTTCTTCTTTTTTATGAAGAAGTTGAAAATGTGTAGTACACTAAAGCGCCCCCTGAACCACTCCTCCTACTACACTTATTGTGATACTGATAACCCTGACTTGTTCACTGGTAGGTTTAGATAGAAGAGCTATGTTTAGCCTAGCAAACGTAAACCTAAAACCTACCTATTCATCTAGGCCTTTAATTAAGAATGGTTATTATTTTATTCATTTAATCACTTATCCTATTGTATTTAAGTTGTCAAATTTTATTTCATTTATTTTATTGTGTTTAAGTTATATAATTTGATTCTATTTTATTGTTATTCTATTAATCTAGTTTTTACTTCACACTGTTTTACTACTATTACTGTTATTATAGCTTTTAATTCTATTTTATTTTATTATTTTATTGTCTAGCGTGCATTGGTCTCAAGTGATCAAATTGTTAAATTGCTGATTTGTTTTGTCTTTTCTGTTGTTTGCACAGTCCACACTTGTTTAGTCTTATTTTTGGCTTGTCAGTCATCTGTGAATCACTTTGAGCTGCACTAACCTCTATGAAAGCTGCTATACAAATAAAGTTTGATTGATTGATAGCAAGCAAAGACAACTGTTGATATAAGGGAACATTACCATCATTGTGCTCTTCAAAATGATATAGTATTTGTCGGAGAACAGTAGTTTGTAAGGTTTTTCCTCATTTGGTTTCTTTATAGTAGTCATATTAATTTCTTTTTGGAATAATGGGAAGGGAGGAAATTTTCTGTGTAAAGAATTGTACATTTCTTTTCTGCTCTCTAGTGGTGAGCATCTACTATTGCACCCTATAGAGTCAGATTATAGTCCGTGGGTACACAGAGCTGGATCCAAAGAGGGATAAAACAAGTCTTGTATTAAAACTGGACTGAGACAGACCCTAATAAACTCTGTTGTCATACATACCTTCAGTCTGGAATTGTTCATCTGTATGTGGTCCAAGGTGCTGGATTTCTTCAGCTGATCTTTCTCAAGCTCTTCTAAAGTGCTCATATCGCGTCGGTGAATCTGCATGAGCTCATACATGGCATTCAGAGATGGCACCGTGCTCAGGCCGGCATCCCCTGGTGAGCTGGCCTCAATACATGTGGAGGAGAGGCCTAGTAAGTCCAGCTCCTGGGAAAGAAAGAGGAATTATGTCACTGTCGTAGTGAATGATCTCTACAGAAATTAAAAAACATCAAGTGCAAGTAATAAATGGCAATAATGAGCATTTAGCAGGGTGTTTCTGTACCTTATTGATGTATGAAATGCACTGAGGAATATTATCCTCTGTGCAAAAGGCACTTATCACATTGTAGGAGCTTTTGGATAGGGGCAAAGCAGAGTACATTGACACGAGGTTGTTCTGTCTCGAGGGGGACATTGTCACAGGCGATATGCTGGAGATCTCATAGTTTCCTAAAAACAAAGAACAGAGACAGAGAAATTAGGTCAACTCACATAACATCTAGTGTGCGTTCTCATACTGAGAGGCTTGAATAAAGTTGCTGCTCTAAAATGAGAACAAAAATATGGGTCACCTCTAGCAGATCCCAAAAAAAGCACAGCGGATGAGCCTTTCTATTCTTGACATATTCGACCAAATACACACCCCATTAGCAGGGAAACTTACCCATAGATGTCCCTATTGGCGGAGTTGTCCACCACTCTCCCATATCACCGACACATCAGGACACGGGGATGCAAGGTCATGAATTACCAACCGGGAGGTGGATTATCAGTCCGGCGTGCAGATCAGAGGCTCCCACTGGAACTGAGCCCTGCAATGGAGCATCAAGTTATGAGATAGACCAGCAACAGATAAGCTGGGTTGCTTGCTTCACCCACAACAGGATTAACTGTCCGATGTGTGCCAGTGGGGCTTAGATTGGGGTTTAAGAGGGCCCTCCTATTCGCCACTGGCAACTGAATTGCAGGATGGTGAAATGATCCCTGCATATAGCCAAAAGATTTACAAAAAAAATTTAGGGATTCCATTGCAGATGGGCTCAATCTGAGAGTGCATGTGTATTTTTTATTTATTTTTACTTTTGTGCCTTCAGGGCAACATTATGATCTTGACTGGTGAAACAAGCTGAACCAGCCATTTACCACTCCCACAACTTTACTGAAAATGTTCCAGCTTGTGTACAATTGTGTTGATGAACAAAAGGGGAGTCATGTTAAGTAATGCAACTGAACTGAACATGTTGGTGAGGACATAACAACAACTACCAGTCAATACATGTGTCTCCTTAAAACATGTCAATGTGCATCCCAGCAACGTTGTTATATCTAAACAAACCAGTAAACATGCTATAGAATATAATGAGTCAGAGTCGACTTCGACAAAAAAAAAAAAAAAGATTGATTCGGTCTATATACTTCATATATCAATATAGTTACATACAGAAAAATGCACAGTACAACAATATACTACAAAGGATGAAAAGCAACCACTTAACAACTTTACTGAAATGTCCCAGCTTGTGTACAATTGTGTTGATCAACAAAAAGGGAGTCATATTACGTAATGCAACTGAACTGAACATGTTGGTGAGGACATATCAACTATTTCCAAGTCAATACATGTCTCCTTAAACATGTCAGTGTGCATCCCAGCAACGTTGTTGTCAAAAACAAACTAGTAAACATGCACAACTCTTATCTAAAGCTACACACCAACTGAGGCGAAGATATAAAGTGTGTAACGTTATATCTTAGTTAAATGTGTCTTCATACTTTAACAGTTAGCCTTACTGTTAAGGTAGCTAGGTTTGCTAACGTTGTGTTTTCACTACAAGGTTTATAGGTTATAGTGAAATAGTTTAGCAACTTTAACGTTTAGTAGTTGACTAGTATACTTCAGCTAGGTAACTTAGCCTAAACGTCCTCATGTGTAGCATGAATGTAATGTTATATAAGACATTAAATCGTAATTTACAAACATTTTATTAGCTGCTATCGTTTGCTAACCTGGATAAGAGCTGTTTGCTAAACATGAAATGGGTCAACTCAGTCCGACAGTTGTCAAAATTAACTAGATATTCCTTCATGGAAAACAGCAGCTAGCTACTGCCACTCCGAGTTCAGTCGTCACCTTGTCAGCAGCAAAAACAAGCAACAATCTCACCTGTTTTACTCTGAACGCAGTGAAGCACAGATGCCCCGACACAGTAGACGGACAGGTAGGCAGATAGTGTTCAGGCTGCTGCTGCAGCTGATATGATATGAAGTCTACTCCTCCTCCGCTGCCGTCTCACCAAACGTCACTGTTATTGGAGGGGGCGTTGTTAGGCAACCAGTATCTGAGACGTGATTGGATAATGAGCAAGCGCAGTGGACGATTATGCAAATGAGGCATGCTGTCAGGTATCATAAAGCACAATATGTCACCCTTGTGGCAGCAAGAGATAAGTGTCACCTATGGAGCCACAAGATCTCACCCCAATATATTATATAGGCTAGTCTTGCCTTTACAAATAATAATAATAAAAATACATTTACTGGCATTATAGACCACTTACACACCAAAAACTGACAAGAACTTGATATTTTCAGGTGGAATTTCATTAATTAATTAATTCATTCATTCATTCATTCTCACTGTGCAATATAATTTTCCACTTGGGCAATTTTGTTAATAGTCTGTTTATTGTCAATACTGTATATACTGCCCCTATTTTTTTATACTCCCTTCTATTTAAATGGTTACACCTTGTTTAGCTCTTTTCTTACTTGGTTAGCTGATGTATCTTGTTTTTTGCACTATCCCCATTGCTGCTGTACACTGCAAATTTCCCCACTGCGAGACTAATAAAGGAATATCTTATCTTATCTTATCTTATTTTATAAACGACATGCTTTTACTCTTTATTGCCATGGATGTACTGGAGCAGACTGTAGTAAAATTTGTAGAGACTTTTGATACACTGTGGGATATATTTTATTGTCTTTTTTCATATTGTCAGTGAAAATATTATGCTGAGCTAAAGACAAACATAGTATATTAAAGTAGAATATAGAATATAATGAGTCAGAGTCGACTTTGACAAAAAAGATTGATTTGGTCTGAGCCACATAAAATACACAAAGTAAAATATATCAATATAGTTACATACAGAAAAATGCACAGTACAACAATATACTACAAAGGATGAAAAGCAACCACTTAACAATGAACTTTACTGTTATTGGGTAGACCATTATATAGTACATTCAGGATGAGTTAGATTTTAAAATCAGTACTACAGATCTACTTTCACGTATTCATTTTTAATGAAGTAGTACATTCAAGACACATACAGCCTACAGTTATACTGTTATTGTGCAGTCAGGAAGAAATTCCTTATCAGGTAATCTCTGAGAAATCTGTGCATATTCATATTGAAATTACTACCATCGGGTTATTACACTACTGACCATACAACTAACTGTTCCTCTGAGCATTTTACATCAGTAGTGTGTCAGCAATTCAAGTAAAAAAAACAAGTTAAATAAATTCTATTTGAGTAAGAGGATATTCTGGCATTCTCATCACGCATCAGTATAATCAAATTCTCCCTGAAGACAGTCGGGACTCTTTGCAGCCTTATTCAGTCTCATGATGTGCCAACTCTTTGTCCACACTTGGCACTGTTAAAGCCACTGTGTTCTCTCTTCATCCAAAGCAAGAGCATGGAGAGAGGCAGCAGACAGCTGGCTCTTCATCAGTCTGGTATCTTCCAGACTCGGGCTGGTCCCTGCACTCTGCTATGAAAGCCTGAAGCTGGGACACTGGCACGTTCTCCTGCTGGTGATGCTGGAAAAGTAACAATTAAATAGTGTTAGATAACTGAAGTGCAAAGATGAATAAAATCTATAACCTCAAAAACAGCAAGATCGAAGAATATTCCCCAGTATGGTGACTTAGAGTGACCTTGATGGTCTCGTAGGTGTCGGTGATGAGAGCGATGAACAGGCTGAGCACCATATAGATGAAGAGGGAGATGAAGGAGTAGAGGTAAAGTCTGCTGAAAAGCCACACCATGTAGCCCTCGTGTCTCAACCCCAGGAAGGTGGCGAACATGTCGTCCCCGTTGATGAGAGAGAAGAGGCACTCTGTCACCTTGGCCAGCGTTTGAAACTGGAAAAGAAAAGTTTATATTTTATTGTCACCAAAACAGAGCTCCCCGGTGTGTGTGTGTGTGTGGGGGGGGGATTAATCAGGCCATGCTGACACTTGAAAAAGATTGATTATGATTTTCATACTTTGTCATGGTAAGGCCCAAGGACGATCCAACCACAGAAACAGTACCCGAGGTAGATCATGGCCGCACAACAGCAGAATCGGATCACATTTGGGAACGCCGCCCTCAAGGTTAAGATTAATATCTAGAGAGGAATAAAGGTTGTCAGCTCCTCTGGATATGTGCATTTGAGGGGAGACACTACAGGCGAATAGGGGAGAAAAATCCCCAGTTGATTACTTATATTAAGACATATGTTTTTTGTATTACAAGTCTTCTGAAAATGTACGTTTAAATATGCAAGTGAGGTATTATCTTATTAAATATATGCTAATTAGCATACATTTCCAGAACAGACATCTGAATGTTGGATAAAGCCAGGTTCAAAATTATTGTTTGATTTTGTTGACATATATGAGTCAAAAGCTTTTACAGAGGAATGTGTATGTGTTTGGATATCTCTTATTATCACTCCATAAAACAGAAAATACTGTCAGTCAACAGTCAAACATTAAATAAAACCAATTTTCGCCATATTTTTAGAAATAAAATATATATAAATCAGGCTTTGAAAGATTTATGAACAAATCCCCCAGTAAAATATATATCAGAATATAGATAGGAATTAAACTGGAAAGTCTGGTGGATGTAAGAGCTACTGAAGTGGAGATTTCTGCCTCAGAGTCTGAGAAAAACTAATTTTGAGAAAACAGCCTTTAAAGATATGGATTGTGAAATTCCAGATGTTTTGAAGACACTACAGGTGAATAGGGTAAAAAAACCCCAACAATTAATAGATACCACCATGAAACTTCCCCAGTTGATTACTGATATTAAGACAATTATTTTTTGTATTACAAGTTTTCTAAAAATGTTATGTATAAATAAGCAAATGAGGCTTTATCTAATGCTAACTTTTGGTGAATTTAGGAGAGATCTACAGACGCAAATAGACAAAGTTATAAAATAAACACCTAAATGTGAATTTTGGATGTTACTAGTCTGAAAGACGACATGTTATGGAAGCAAAATAGCCCAAAATCTCAAAATTGACCAGTGCATGAAAACTGATGTTTTTGCTGGTGTCTCCCATTAACAGGTTGGCTGATGCATTATGCAAAAAGCATTCAAGTTCTTACATTGTATTTCTTGAAGAAACCAAGGTAACGAATCACTCCGACCCAGACGAGCATGGTGGCTGTACCCAGCAAGATACTGCAGATGTCATAGTTTGTCAGGTACTGCAAGAGGAAAGAAAGTACAAATAAACTAGATGTCAAATAAATTAAGGGCCCATACTCTCCACCATTTCCTTTACACATAGTCCAACATGCCTACATCTAATTAAGAATATAGCAGATAAAGCTAAATGAAAAAACAAACCTTTGTTTGTATTCCAATTTTGAGCGCTGACCCAGCGATGGTCAGTGTGTCACTCACAATGATGAGGATGTACCAGCCATTCACAAACTCCATGCGGTCGGACCAAGACACTATTTTATTGTAGTAGGCGTGAAAGAATATGTTGAACTCCTGTAGGAGAGAAAGTTCAGATACTGTAAAACAAATACACAACAAGCAAGGATTCATACCTACACATGGCGGTTGGATTTCTCAATTTCCACATTAAATGATTACACTGTTTTACTGATGAGTATTGTGTCAGTGTTGTGCTGATTAAATCAGTCTTTTATTACTGAAAGAATGACCTCATGGCTTAAAGGTTATATAACATCATAACATTTTTATGTAGACAAATATACTTTAAGATATACTACATCCACAGATCTTTTAGAAAAGTGCATAATAAAAGTATGGCTGAAAAAGATTATTACGATTGTGAATTAATCATTTAAAAAAATGTTGGCGGGTCTAAAATTAATGTTTTGTTTATCTCTGGGGAAGATATCTGACGTTTAGTTCCCACTTCTAATCAGGACTGTGAGCCAATAGTAAAACAACGTTGGTATCACGTGGTATCTCTGGGTCGTCAAGCGGCTACATGGCTGAGATTGTCGGTAACCGCCTGGCAACGACTTGTTGTGAGGTGAAAGCAATGGAATGGGGGAGAGAATGCAACACCTAGTAGCTGAATGCTAAGTGACTTGTTCCTCATGACTTACAAACTGGAGTTGGATGCCATTGATGACGGATCGCGTGCAGAGGATGAAAGAGATGAAGCAAGCGAGGATGACCACAGAGTCCAGCGACAGGAGGAGGTAATCATTCTTACCAGCTAGA
Source organism: Helicolenus hilgendorfi (assembly GCA_916700815.1). Lineage (NCBI taxonomy): Eukaryota > Metazoa > Chordata > Actinopteri > Perciformes > Sebastidae > Helicolenus > Helicolenus hilgendorfi. The sequence continues at coordinate 4,184 of CAKALG010000887.1, read as the reverse complement.
AACAAGAACCACACATTTTAGGTTACATTAACAGCTTGTTTTTTTTATTACCGCAGAACTCTACAAAGCTGAGACATGCAGTGGTGTTTTCTTGTAATAGTCATCCAGCAACCAGAATAATGTCACTGTGCTGACCTCTGCTGGCTTTTGAAGAAGCAATAACCAGAATGAGTATTTTTGTTTGGCTTGGTCATAGTACTGTATACCAATGGTTGGGATGAAAATGAGTTTGGGTAAAACTTACATGTGCCTTCCACGTTCCAGTCTCTGCATTCATAAATCCTCACATCATTTTCAACATCAACCTTTATCTTTCCACTGTGTGCACGGTTGTCAAACCTGATCTGTATGTGAGAAAAGATTTAATGAATGAGTGGAAAGTTAAGGAGAACTTATTTATCAGCATATAACTGATTCTAAAAGCTCAGATGAGTGTGTCGCCATCACCAACCATTATGTGGAAGCCATAACAGTCTGGTAGCTCGTGGTGCCGCACGGTCTGCAGGTTGATTGTTTTCAGAGTGAGGTAGACGTTCACAGACAGCAGCCTGCATGGTGGACACACAGATATTAGCAGGAAGCTCTTTCACCACCTGCCATGATCAGCATTTTCAGTTTGGTCACCTTTTGAAATCTAAAGAGAAGTTCACGTGTGTGGCCAAACCGCTGCTGTCAAACGACTGCACAGGATATATGGAAACACACTCTGTGAGGAAGAAACACAGGCAATAAAATCAAAAAGCAGTTATTGGGGTGGTTCAAAAGAGGTATTAGTCATTCCTCTGAAGACGCCACTTCCTCTTTTCACAGTCACAAGTAAATCCACATTGTGATTATTTTCCATTCATGCCCATGATTCAGCATTCATAAATACACCAAACAACATGGATACTACTCATGGTAGCTATTAGGCATACATACACAGGTTTCCACAGCTGTATTTATAAAGCAATGTTGTGCTTTTGTATTGTACCTTTATCAACATGTGGATCGATGTCAAAGGTCTCATTTCCAGGATCGATGGTGCTGTTTCTGTACAACTCTTGACAGACAGACAGAGGAGTGTACTCGCCATCAACGCTCTCGTATGCAAGGTTACCCATTGTCAGGTTTTGGAGATTGATGTACTGAAAAGAAATATGGAAAGAAGAGTGAAACACATTATTTCATACATGAAATCCCCTGTGTGATATAGTGGTAAACTCTTGTCTAGGGCTGCAACTAATGATTATTTGATGACGTCCTCAAATGTCTTGTTTTGTCCACAACTCAGAGATATTCAGTTTACTGTCATAGAGGAGTAAATAAACCAGAAAATATTCACATTTAAGAAGCTGGAAAGAGAAGATTTCGATTTTTTTTCTTAAAAATCAAACTGATTAATCAATTATCAAAATAGTTGCCGATTAATTTGATAGTTGACAACTAATCGATTAATAGTTGCAGCTCTACTCTCGTCTTAGATCTAAAATACCAGTACCCTGTTGATAATGTAGTAGATGTGATCATTCACATCTGCTTTCGTGTACAGCGCAAAGCCTCCCATCCGGTGGTCCTTGTATCCTTTTAGAAACAGATGTCTGAACGTCACCAGATTTTCATCTTTGAAGTTGACCATCATTTCGTTGCTCAGGCCGAAAGAGACTAACTGAAGAGGGGGGAAAAAACATACATTTAAGACAAAAAGAGATCACATTCATGCCTGATTCCGTGTACCTGTGTGTAATGTGTCGTACCTGGACTGTGATGATTGCAATTTTTAATATTTGTAACATCATCTTCCACGGTTTGCGCCCCCTGGCTGTGTATTTCTCACAGGGGCTCATGAAGAAGTACTTTAGCCTCCGTCTGAAGTCCTCCACGGTCTTCGTCTCCAGCGTCTGAGCGCTGCATCTGCACTGACCGTTGTCCAGCCTCCTCTCCTCTGACCTCGAGGCCAACAGCAGCTCAGAGTCCTCCATTATACTCAACTACAGAACAGAATTAGACTATTTTTTGCACTAGAGTTTTGGCAGTTATGGATACGTCAGAAATATGTTGAAGATAAGGTGTAAGGGTTCAACCATTCCAGTCATTCTGATGTATATCAAACAGGTTCTCCTGCATGTGCTCACTGCTGTCACTGTACTCACTTTAAAATCTCAGTCTTGAGTGCACACTAATACATAATGCTCTACAAACACGCGAAGAAATGGGGTTTTTAGCATTATTTTTAGCTCAACCACAACTTATTGTAGCACACCCGAGCATGTAGCAGACAGCAAATGCAAACTTCAACAACTTCTGTAACAAATGACTTAACATATCACTAATAAATTAAAAATCTTTGCAGAAAATCACAACAGCAAACAGAAATGAATGAAAGTTAAATCCAGATGTTATTGTAGCGTAATTATACAATATTTTTTACAAACCACTTGCTGGGATCTATGTTTAGTACAGAGGGTAAAAGCACCAAATTTTAAGACAAAATCAATAATAATAATAATAATGAATAAATAAATGAATTACCTGCTGTGCAGTAGCGAGCTACAGAGCGACTAGTTTAACTCTCTACGCTGTCTATGAATCTCAGACAGTGCAGCCACAACACCAGTCTTCACCACAATGACATGTCATGTCATTCCTCTGCGTCATGCTAAGCTTTTCCAGTTTTTCCAAAACAGCTGCAGGATCTCTGCACACACACAGAAACTGCTACTGTTTGTAGGTTTCTCTAACAAATTAATATTGTATTGTAAGATACTGTTTTACAGACCAAATTACTAGGTAAAAGATTGTAAGATTTATTGTTTTTTTTTCTAAACCACCACACAGTCACCAATGAAGAAAGGAAACACAAATTGAATTCATATAGAAAACCTTTAGTACATTTTTATAATAGACCAGGGAATAAAGTAATAAATGGGACATGGTTTGTAAATAATCCACAATATGTTTCAAGACTCCTGTAGTGATGAAAATGTAAAACAACTTCTTGTTGACTTAATGCTCCACAGAATGAGATTAGACTGGCTCATTATATACACACATGATATATCCTCAAGTAATCATTCCAGTGTATAAAACGTTCTCACTGCACCTAAACTGTAGTTGCCGTGTCTTCACACTAAACAGTTCATCAGGAAATCACACCTTTGGTAAAAGAAGAGGAGTAGAAAAGGTTAAGAGTGAGTGAGTCAGATTTTCTGAGCTCATAACACGAGATTCAAACCTCAGTGGGGACCACAATGTGTTTGAATATCGGAAACTATTAAGTACTGAGAGTTGGCATTGAATGCTTCCTCAAATTTATATTCTTCTTCATTTTTGGATCAGACCGTTTCACATTTAAATAATTTGCCAATTTAAACTATTTTATTTAGGCAGAGTTATTGTAGAACTGCTTATATTTAACACCTAACATGTGCGAAGTGTGGCTTATTTTGTTTAATAAAAAAGGGGGTTTGTAGAAAAAGGTGCAGCCCATTTACATGAAAAGGCGTGGCATTTAGCATGCAATAAGAACGCCTTTCTTGCGTTTGGCATGTCATTTGTACGCCACATAGTCTGTACTGACTGCAATGTACAGTAAATTCTAAATATGCTACTTTCAGAGCTAGTGACGTAGACTAACAGTGTAAAAGATTATGGTGGGCAGGCGGATGGGTCCAACAAACACATTACTCTTAGCCAGGATACCGGTGTTTTTTTTGTACGTTACAGTAGAGATGTTTGTCAGGTTTTTTAGTGACGTTTGTGACGTGTTTTCCGTACTTATGTTATGTTGTATCCGTATGCATTTGACTTAGTTTACGTACTTATTTTAAGCTCAAACATGATGTTTTTCCTGAACTTAACTAAGTGGTTTTGTCGCCTAAACCTACCTCTGGACATTACGTAAGTTTTGTTGCGTGGCGTACAAATGACATGTGAAACCCGTGAGACCGGGTTGATATTCTTGAACCAACAGTATTAGGCCTTGTATCAGAACAAGGCACCGATAACAAACAATACTCCAGCCCAAGTGACAAATTGTCCCTATTTTCTATATCCCAGGCCTAATCGAAGGCAAGAGCACCACCAAAAAGAGTGTGAGACAACAATGAGAGAGAGTTTGAGTGGATTCTGCTGGTTCGTCCCTTTAACTGCATGAAAAATGTCTTATTGAGATGTGAAATTAAAACATGTTCCTATGTGATGTT
>CAKALG010000886.1:0-11519 GCA_916700815.1 Helicolenus hilgendorfi | reverse complement strand
CATCTGAGGTGCGCAGCGACCCGCGGACGCCAGTGGGACGTCAGTTGAGTAGGCGGTCCTTAATGTGCCCAGGACACATTCACCCACACATTGCTAAAAGAATGTGGTCATATGTGGCCCAGAACACCTCTGAATGTAGTCTGAGCAATCGAATCTCAATGCGTCTTGGGTGCGTTCACACCTGTACTTAGAGCTGTCCACTTGTGATCCGATCACCCAGGATGCACGTTAATACCAGGTCTGAACAGGGCCTGAGTAAACCATAAATTCCTGAACGTTGAACCTATTTGGCAGGGCAGTGGATGGTGCTATAACTACCAAGCTGTGGAGCTCACTGTCCTTCACTAATACCCTTTTCGCACCAAAATTAGCACGTATATGCAGGTTTTTTAAACACGGGAAAACTTGTTAAAAATAAGCGATGGACTCTTCTCCCATCGTGAGTATGCCGTGCCGTTGCACTGGCCTTTCTGTTTTTTTTTCCTGCTGTGTTAAGTTCAACGTCACCGCAAGCAGGGTGAGTAAGCAGTGAAAATGTTACGTTTTTTACTTGTGTTACTTATTTAGTCTCTCTAACAAACCCTCGAACCAGAATTGGTGATTGTTGGTAGAAAGTAGAAAGACAAAATACGGTTTAGATGAGTTTTATTTTTTTTTCTGTCGCGTTTGATTGAAGTGTGTTTTATGACGATCAGAGATGTAAATTTACTGTAGTCTGACTGGAGTGTGGTAGCTTTCAGGAGAGCATATTAATTGCATTGTAAATTATAATAAATGTCCAAATCCTGTTGATTTCATTCATTATAAATTCACTCAAACACGTGTGACATTGCATTGCACTGGAAAAGGGGTGAATAATAGCGTGTCCATCCGGGTGTCATTTTTCCATCATTGCTGATCGGAGCAAGAGCCGATAAATACGTGTGACAACAGCAGAGTCATCCGTCCCGAATTAATGCTGATTGTACTCTTTCCCAGGGAAAGACAAAAGCCAGATGTTATAGTGGGTGTTAGTGGTTGTTTTGTCCAGTGGGAAAGGGGCTTAAGTTGTCACTTCACCTTAGGTTACAACAAGATACTCAGCTGCCAAAAAGGCTGAAGGCACCACAGATCTGCTCACACTGTGTAGCGGGGTGGAAACTCTTAACCCTAGTTGTCTTTTCGTAGCTACAAATGTGACACAGATAACAGCAGCACCTGGGGAGCAGCCAGCAAGGAGCAGGAAGCTGCAGGGATGTGGCGGAGCGAGTGGCAAGAGTACACACACACACACACACACACACACACTCACACTTCATCACTAAATACAAACACTCAGAATAACAGTGCCCACCCAACCATTCAGACTCACACACACATCCACCCCCTGTAGACTGCCACCCACCCTTCATCTAGACATGAAGTCCCATGGTTCACCTCACCGCTGATGCTGCTCCTGTTTCCATGTGGACTCTCTGATGCTTACGTTTTGTAATCTGGCATGAAGCCAACTTGAATGACACTTTACTGTTAGATGTTTGACGTCTTCGACTGTGACGTTGAACATTGCCAAGTTGACTTAATTATGCTGACACTCTTTTACGGGAGATGTAACTGTCACTTCAATAGCTCCTCTATGGATCTCTCATTGATTTCAATGTGCTGCTCAATTACTGTTAATCAGTCTATGAGGATGTCGTGGATTTCACTAAATGAGTTGGAGGTGTCTGGAGGCATTACAGCATGCTGTACAAGATACAATGGGAGAAGAACTTTCCTCAGTGGGAATCATTTTTTGCTTAGATGGCATATTTCTCTCAATGGTTGCCATGGAAACGTCCCCCCATTTGTTGAGGGAATGTGCAGGAGGAACGGTATGTTCAGTGACACAAGTGTGTATTATCTGCTGCAATGGATGACGGCTGCTCGTGCTAAGATCGGGATATTTTGTCAAGCGGAGAAGATAGTCTTAAATTAAGAAACTTCATAAAAGCCTGGTTGGTTGGACCGGTGGTTGGTTGTTAGGCTACTCCATTGCTACTACACAGATATATTTCTTCTACTGTATAACATTCCTATCCTGGTGAGACAGCGTTTTCATTATTGTCAAAGCTTTCCAGTTTATATTAAATGCCTTTAACCCTCTGAGACCCACAATAGACCCGTTTTTGTCTTTTTTAGGGGAGTACAGGGGGTCTTTAGGGGGAGATAGCAGGTCAACAGTAGATGTCACATAAAAGTGATGTACATCATCTGAAAGCTGGGAACCTGAAGATTAATTTGAGATGCAGCTTGGCACTGTGTGTCAAGTTGTTGTAGTCATAAATCAGAAATAAACAATGAATGAATGAATGAATGAATTAAAATAAATTGTAAAAGTGTGTAAGGGTTTACAACATCGTGATCAAAGTATGTGATGACCATTCCCATGCTCACTTATGCCTCATAAGCTGTTTCACCAATTTTGGGTCGATAGCATTTGTTACACAGATTATCAATTTCAAGAATTGATAAAAATGATCAATAATCCCTCCAAAATACCACATTAAGACACCAAGACCTTGAGGAACACCATAGAAAAAGCCGTGGAGCTGTGATTTGGTATCAAAAACTTTTGACAATTAGAGATTTCTGCAAGAAAGTATGCAGAAAAATTAAAATACACTATTTTTAGAAAAGGCGAAAATAACACATTTATACTGCATGAAAAAAAACTGCAAGTGATTATCATAAAGTGGTCATATCTGTAAAGGGGAGACTCGTGGGTACCCATAGAACCAATTTTTATTCACATATCTTGAGGTTAGAGGTCAAGGGACCCCTTTGAAAATGGCCATGAGTTTTTCCTCACCAAAATTTTGCCTAACTTTGGAGCGTTATTTAGCCTCCTTCATGACAAGCTAACATGACGACGGGCCGTCCGATCATTATTCACTTTTAATGAAGAGCAGTGCACAGCTGCTTCCCAGAGCTTTTCACTGGTAAACATCCAGTTAGTTCCAAGACAGTTCCAAATGTCTAACTAAGACTGAACTGAATAAGTATTCAAGAAATGTGAGTGTAGCGTAAGGTACAAACGCTACATCAAGAGCTCCAAATGGACTTGAACATGGACCTCTGCTTTTTCCTCGCCGTCAGTATTTTGTGCTGCAGAATGTTTTAGGTGTTAGTCTGTTTTCTTTGGTCTGAAGATTATATGGGAACTTTTACTTTGTTGTATTTTTGCACTCATCAATGTTCTTGTTTGTTGATGCCCGTTTTGCCCGATACAAGTCACACATGGCTTTGAAACAATTGCTTTATGTAGCTTATTTTATTAGATTAAGTGACATGTCATCTTGCCAAGTTAAAGATTTTGTTTAAGGGTCAAAGTAAATTCAGTAAGATCAGTCTGTCTCAGCAGGAAAAGACACATTTTCTCAACTGCTCAACAAATCAAACAATAAAAGGTAAATATGATAAATTTGGATGAAATATCTCTAATATGAACATAAACTGCATCTCAGCATTTCTTTAAGACCCAGTCCAGAGTCGAGTTTGTCCTCTGGGGGATCGCAGTGCTCCGGGCCAGCCAGCTGGCTCCAGGACTCCATGTCTCTGATTTTTTCGGTTTAGGGACGGAGTCCATCTCCCCAATCAGACGCTCTTCTCCTAATGTACTCCGCTGGCGCGTGCAGAAAGAGCTGTGTAAACGCTTTTGAGTCACCTTCAGGTAGCACACGGCAGAACGTGGCTTCGCTTGTTCACCCACCCTCCCTCATCCTTGTCCTCCACCTTCCTTTGCCTCTAAGCCACGTAATCACATTAATGGTCTGGGATGACTCTTCAACTGGCAGGGATTGGGGGAGAGAAGGGAGGAGGAAGGAAGAAAGGGATGTTGGTGAAGAGATGAAGATGGAGGGATGAAGGGAAGGATGGAGGGAAGAAGTGGGGTAGAGAGTTTGAATAAAAAATGTAATTATTAGTCGAGCCACATTTGCACATGTTTTAAAGGACGGCATGAAATCTGAAAATAAAAAGATAACACTGCACAGTAGGCGATAATAGTATTATAGCTATTGTTGGTCAATAACGGGGGAGCTTCCTCTAACTCAACTTAACTGAAGCCTTGTTTTGTTTTTTTTTACCACAAAAGCTGCTCCATACAAAATAATAATACTATTGCAACTAATTATTATTTTCAGAATCAAATAATATGCCATTTAATGTTATATGCCAACAAAATGTCGGAAAATAGTGAAAAATACCCATGATAACTGGTGATGTATTCAAAGTGCTTGTGTTTTTCCAACAATCTGTCCAAAACGCAAAAATTGTTTTTATATATCACAAAGAAAACAGTTTGGGGCAAGTCATAGTCAAGTCAGCACACTGACACACTGACAGCTGTTGTTGCCTGTTAGGCTTGAGTTTACCATGTTATGATTTGAGCATATTTTTTATGCCAAATGCAGTACCTGTGAGGGTTTCTGGACAATATCTGTCATTGTTTTGTGTTGTTAATTTATTTCTAATAATACAAATATGTACATACATTTGCATAAAGCAGCATATCTGCCCACTCCCATGTTGATACGTGTATTAAATACTTGATAATTCTCCCTATAAGGTACATTTGAACAGATAAATTACTTTGCGATTAATCATGGACAATTATGTGATTTATCGCAATTAAATATTTGAATCGACTGACAGCTCTATTTTATAGTATTAGAATTACTTTTGCTTTTAAAACTTTGTAAAATACAATCTACAGTGACATTTCTCTATACTGAAACCTTTGGTGCCTTAGACAGCTGAGCCATTGCGATGCCTCTCACATGTAAGCGATAATGAATCGTATCTGAATGATGTGGATACTTTATAATTTGTGACCTTTTCTTTGGGTAAAGGTTCAAATTAACACCAAAGCAGAACAAAAAAGATTTTTTTTGCATAAGACATTTCTAAGTCACCTGCAGTAGAGCGCAACATTGTTTAATAATTCAGCGGGGGCGTTTTGTACTGTTGGCTGGGTGACATTGGCTTGCAGGAGAGGCGGGTGCTGTGCGAACAGATGTCTACACCAGTCATGGGTAAACAAGAAGCCATGCCTGAGCATAATTCTGCCCCGGGGAGATTTCCTTCCTCCTCCTCTCTTATTCCCTCCTCGTCATGTTCAATTCTCTGGCTTGACATTTTCTCTACTGCATCCTTCTGCTTCTGTACGACTAATTCTCTCCAGTAATTACCAACACTATCCCACCACCTTATTAATACTACATGGAGTCCTTCTCGTCTCACAATTGAGGAATTATTTGCCTCCAAGGTTATTACAGTTTTTTCCCTCCTATTTTAAAGGCACCATTTATTTTCAGATGAGCTTTCTGAGCTATTGGCCATATCTATTTTGCTTTCTTTCCTGACACAATTGAACATTTATAGTGATGCTTTTAGTTCAATTTGTAATTGAGCCATAAATATTTTTAGAAGTTGTGTCCAATGTAGCACTAGTCACCAGTCACCAGTATACGGCGTTTCTGTTTTTTCAGCTGTTTTCTCTCACAATAGTCCTTTTTCTTTGCTTATGTTATGCTTGATCTTGTTCTCTATTTTGGACAGATCTGAACTCTTCTTTATCAGCAATTGGGATTAATTTTGACACTGGATGGGTTCTTTCCTTTTAGTTTGAGTCCATGAACACGGCACATACTGTTGGCACTTAAATCTTTTTACCACACAAGCAGCCGTCTGTTCTTTTATATGATGGATTGCCATGAAATGTACAATTACAGACATTCGTGTTCCCCAGATGATAATTCCTAATTCCTAATTCTCATGTATCCTCACTCCACTCTACTGGTACAGTCAGGGCCGGTTTAACACATAGGCCATATAGGCGGTCCCCTAGCGCGCCTCCTTCAAATCTGAATTTCGCCTAGGTCACCAAAAGGGCTAGAGTCGGCCCTGAGTACAGTCTGTTTTTCTCTCTCACCTCCCTCTCTCCTGCGCCTCCCCAAGCTCTCCCTCTGTCTACAGTAATTTCATAATACAAGCTATTAAAGCTGAGTCTTTTGGAGCTGAAGATAGGTCCATCATAACCAGTGGCCTATAGTTATGATGCTGTATAATCTGTCATTGTCAAAGTCAGAGCGTCTCACTAGTGTCAGGCAGCTCAGTGTGCACTCACTTGGAATAACGTAGAGAGGAGGAGCGGGTGACGGGTAAAAGGAGAGCTGGAGGGAAGATTTTCTCTGCTGGTTGAGCATGAGGCCAACAGTGAACACAGTCTGGACTGACATTCACACTCACTCATGTATTCTTATGACTCTCTGTAATGAACATTGCTGCCTGTATGGCGTTAGCTGGCAGCTTTTGTTTCAGTCCAGGAAGTGTAATATCCTGATTACGCAGAAGTCATAGGGACAAGGTTGGTGTTCAGGGTCCCACATGTTAGGTTAAGGCTACTAAAACACTTGGTTAAAGGAATAGTTCAACATTTTAGAAATACACCGATTCACTGTCTTGTGTTTGATGAGAAGATTGATACCACTCTATATACAGAGCTGCAGTTGGGGCGGGATTATCTTAGCTCAGCATAAAGATTTGACACCAGCCTGGCTCCGTCCAAGGTCAAAAACACACATACCAGCTCGTCTAAAGCTCTATAATTAACATGTTGTATCTCGTTTGTTTAAAGGGGACCTATTATACTCATTTTCAGGTGCATACTTGTATTTTGGGATTCTGCTAGAACAAGTTTACTTACTTAAAAACGCTTTATTTTCTCATACTGGCTGTGCTGCAGCACGTCTTTTTACCCTCTGTCTGAAACGCTCTGTTTGAGCTCCCGTTCCCCCAAAAAGCCCAGTCTGCTCTGATTGGTCAGCTGGCCCACTGTTGTGATTGGTCAACTGAACCAAACTCTTCGGACTCTGATCCAGCTCCGCTCTAACTAGCTTTGCCAAACTTGCTGCTAGGCAGGTATTATGCAAATGTTTTACTTGCTGACATCACCACGTTACAGAAGAAAAGGCAGGACTTCAATCAAGGTGTTTCAGTCAGTTCAGGAGCAGTGTTTCTGTGGGGCAGAATAACTCCCTTTGGCGTGCCTTTGACTTTAGGCTTTGTAACTTTGCAGAACTTTTACATGCACAAAAAATATAAATAACACACTAAAGGAAAGGGAAAAGGCACAAAAGCATAATAGGTCCTCTTTAATCTGTACAAGAACAGAAATGTAAATATAACAATTTATGGTTTTATATGTAGTTGCATGCAGTTGACAGTTTACCCATCCAGCCATGTCACCCACCAATCGGAAGGTCTTCCGACCACCAAAGAGCTTCACACTACATGTCAGCATTCACCCTTTCACACACACATGGCAGAGGCTGCCATGCAAGGTGCCAACCTGCCCATCAGGATCTAATCTAAATACTCATCAATGACACAGCTTTCGGGAGCAATTTGGGTTGCAGTATCTTGCTCAAAGACACTGCGACATGTGGATTGGAGGAGCTGGGATCGAACCGCCAACCATCCGATGGGTGGGTGACCCGCCCTATACCTCCGAGCCACAGCCGCCCCATATGTATAAATAATAACAATACAAATCTATTGACAAAAGTATCTGCCAAATGAGCAGGGTACACATAACAGTGAACCTGAAATAAATGACATATAGTGTAAAATATTTTGGCTATTACCAAAGTTTCATGTCATTAATATACACAGCATAGCTCTATTATTGACTTCGACACACTGGACGTCACAGAGGACTCACTGTGTTGTTAAAATGCACCCGACTGAGCCGACTGTCTACAACCACAGAGCTGATTTGTGACTTTGGGATGCAAGTGTGTATCTTGAGTGCCAGACTGACGCAGAGGGCCGTGCCACCTGCTGGCTATGACACAGAGGGCATTAATTATCATGTCTTTGAGGGGACAATCTAATCGCTGGGACACATGGCACATAAACCTGAGCTTCCCAAGAGGGATCTGCTGTGACACTTCCTGACAATTAAAGGCAGTGGGGAAAGTAGGAGTAAATGAGAAAGCATGTCTCGGAGATGTTATTAGGTCAAAAGCTGAACAGTGAAGCATTCGATCAATGTTTGTATCCTACAGTTTCATTTGCATAAGAGTTACAGTAGAGGTCTTCACGGGTCCAAAATGCTGGAATCAATCCAAAACAGAACTCTGGAAAACTTACCATACGTGCATAAATTAATTTAAAAAACTGAACTGAAGATAATTAGATGCAATATAAAATGAGGTCGACCCAAAAAGAGCATAATAGAGAGAGGACACTAGTGTCTGCAGCAGCATGACGCTCTATCAATCTTTAAGCAGCTGTGTTCAAAAAGAGCAACAATATAATAATAATAATAATAATAATAATAATAATGCCTTAAGATCAAACTTAGAATCATAAAATGTAATTTCAAAAATAATTTACATGCTTCAAAGATGATTTTATAGAAATAATTGATCCATAGCCAGCTGGGCAATTAAAAAAAAACATTGTCATTTTATATCGTACACCGGTGAAAACCTTTAATATGAGGGGAGTGACAAAGCTGTGAGACCCAAATAGGTGAAGTGCATCACTGCACTATTGAGGCTAGCTGCACACATGTCACATTCAGAATCACGCTTTTTGTGAATTTAAAGGGGCACTTTTATTTGTTTTAGTCACATAGGAGTCCTGTGAAAACAGCTGCTCTGGAGGATCTTTGTCAAGTCTGAGAAAATGTACTCACGTGACCCAACTCCTCAGCGCAAAGGAAAGTTCTGGCTCCACACATTATCATTCTGGTATAGGGGGGAAAAAAACCCTGGCTTGTTTGTATTTCTTTAAACTGATCACAGTCGTCTTGGGCTGCACTAAGCCCAGGATGTAGCGACCAATGGCAGACTTATACACCACAGTCTACGTCCAGTAAGTCACACTAAATATAGGATGCTTTTTAGTGCATTATCGGAGGTGTAGGCTCTAGTGTTTTAGGAGCGTGACCCGTAGTGGTGACTGAAAGTGTCTCTGCTGCATCAATGCATCAATTTCAAATATTTTTTTGCCTCTTGCAAGTCCTCCAATTTTATGGAAGTACAATACGAAATTGCTGGAGTTACCTTTGAAATCATTGCTGCAGAGACTTCATGCTTTCTTTTCTGGCTTCTAATGATATGAGATCATTATGAATCATTAAATGTCTCATTGATTTAGTGTTTTTATAGATTAGAAGGATCAGTCTTCATATTGCTATTTTGAATTGCATTTGTCTTGAAGACGGGTGGGCTCAGTGGTAGAGCCTTGTCTCGAACCTCGGGTCCTCCAGTCCACATGCTGAAGTGTCTTTGGGCAAGATACTGAACCCCTAATTGCTCCTGAAGTCTGTGCAATCGGTGTATGAATGAGTATTTAGATTAGATCCTGATGGGCATGTTGGCACCTTGCATGGCAGCCTCTGCCATCAGTGTGTGAATGTGTGTGTGAATGGGTGAATGCTGCTGGTGGAAAGTGCTTTGAGTGGCCTGAAGACTAAAGGCGCTATATAAATGCAACTCCATTTACCTAGAGGCAGACTTTGTTTTATGTTATTAGTCTGGTACTCAGTGTTATCACTTCACTTGGCCAGGACACTTTTAAAGCATCCTTTGTGTCTCTTGCTCTTTTCTTACTTCTTTTAATTAAAAATCATTTTTCCACATATTCAAAAAGTCTATAGTTCAGTGCAATGCACAGTGATCAAATCAATGCAGAGAATTGATTAAACTAATTGTAATCACTCTCTCTCTGTCTTTTCTGCAGGGAGAGCGTCAGGACACGGATGTCGTCGAGGAGAGAAACGCCCAGGTGCAGCTGGAGAAGGCCAAGGTACTTTCTCACTGTTGCATCATGGTAACACAACGACCCACACGCCACGGCCCGCACAGACTCATTCTTTCAAGGACGCGATTACATCACAGACAGGAAACACAGGCATCAGGACGTCGGATTAGCGGAGCAATATTCTGCTATTAAAATGAGTAGTAGTCTTCATCCTTGTCGTCCCTTTATGTGCTCGATGTCTGGAGAACGATAATGAGGAAGGATATTAATTGATTATTGCTAATTTAGTCTTTCTTCCTTCTGAAATTTCTTCCGCCGACTGCTTTGTAGCAATATAATATGTTTCCACTGAAAGAAACCCAAGTCTAATGCAACAACTCAACAGGCCAATTTATGAAAATTAAAATGTGATAAATGTTTTTACTTTAACAACTATAACGATATACAAGGATAATAAGTTATAGTCCAGTGTGCATTTGAGGTGACGGAAAGCACTTGTTATTTACATCATCTCACACATTTGTTCACATACAATTCAAGGTTATAAAATACTTCTTAAATGGATAGTTTTGGTGTTTTGAAGTGGGGTAGTATGAGGTACTTATCCATAGTCAATATATTAGAGTAGATGACGGTCGGTACGCCCCCAGTTTGTGGAAACAGACAGGAGTACTGGTACGGAACCAAAGCAATGTACTGCTGTCGACAGGGCCAGCAGCAAAACATATTTTAGACACCTAAAAGAAAGGCCCACTTAAAAAAATCAATATCAGTTTAAGTATACACTATATTTAGAATGTATTCACCGCTTGATCTTGCCGTCAGACAGCCCTTTCTGACGGGGAACTGAAGCCGTTGTATCCATCTGTGCTCTCACCAAAGCCACCAGACTTCATTGAAAAAAACTGTAATTTGACCTCGTAGAGCACAGGTTGCTGGTCCACTGCTGCCTCGATCGGTTAGTTTGTTTATGTTATTGTGTGACTTTTGTGAATCCGAACTAACCAAAGTCACACAATAACACAAACTAACCTGTACTGAAAATGTATTTCATAAGAAAAATGCTAAGATTCGAGAAATATCATAACTAATTAACATGAATGAAGAATTACTTTCTCCTCTTCTTTCCTATCCCATTAATCATCTTGAAACCCCTCAGATTTATGTTTGCTACCCCTAGTGGGGTCCTGGCCCGCAGGTTGGGAACCAGTACAGTATGAAATGACAGACACAAAAGAAGAGATTGATGCTTTAGACATTTCTTTCTTTGTTTCTGATCCATTATGCAATGCCTCTTACACTTACACTGCATGCCTTGTTGAGCTCTTTCAGTTGTTGAAAAGGATTCCCTATTAAAAGAATGATGCCAGAAATCTCCTGAAGTAGAGCAGGTCGTCCACCAATCGGAAGGTGTTTTGACCACCCAAAGAGCTTTACACTACATGTCAGCATTCACCCATTAACACACCCATTCATATGAATGAATGAAGAAAACAGATCCAGAGAGAGAAGCTCAAACTCAGGCCATGTGAATGTCTGATCGTCGATTTCGTAAAGTTACAGGAAATGGTCGGTGTCTTTGCTCGTGTTTTTAAGTAGTAAATACGTTGTGCTGTCTGAGCCACCGTATGTAATGTCATGTGCAATATAAAACACATACTATCTGAGAAACTATCTGTGGAGTCATTTTAGAGAAGTATTGCAACTTCTGAAATGAAACCAGA
>CAKALG010000885.1:0-24140 GCA_916700815.1 Helicolenus hilgendorfi | reverse complement strand
GCTTGGCTCCCCGGAAGTGTTGCTTGCAGCATTGACTTCCTGTGAAGGGTATGTGTCCTACTGTGAAGGATGGTGCCTTCAAGTGAAACTCGTGAGCTTGTATTTACAAAATAGGAAGTCGTGTACACATATGCTTGGCGTTCAAGTGGTAAAAGCAGCAGTGGGTAAAAATTGAGCAAATATAATATAATAATAATAATATATTCTCGGTCTTCCATATGTCTCTCATCAGTAATATCTGGGGGAAATAAGATAATCACTCATGTCCTGTTTACATAATCATGCTTATTTATTATAATTGGCTCACACCGTATGTTCTCAGCTCTTGAAGATGCATCCTTTTCTGGTTGTTTCTGTTCACTTTTTTTGCTCATTTGTCTTTCTAGCACTGTGGAAATAAAATAATAAGTTCCCTAAATTCTGCTCTTCCCCGTCACAATATACAGCATGCTTATAAAACAGAGAACAGGTGATTTGGAGGTTAATGTGTGTTCACCCCTCCAGAGGGCTGGATCTTATTTCATGCACAGTTAAGGTCACTGTAGTGATATTTTGACTCATTATTCATGAGTCTAACTAGACTCATAATGGCTCACTAAGCACCCAGCTCTGAGTAAATAGAGTAACTTGTTCTCACACTGCTACAGTACATTGTGTTTGTACTCCACATTTCTCAGCTAGCTGACTAGAATTTTGCTGTCATGTTTTTTTCCAGTTGAGGCTTGTGAGCCAGGATTTTGTCTTTTCCATGTTTTCCATCATTAGCGAGGATGAACATGTCTTTGTTGTCTGGGTCTCTTTCTGCCACTTTTCGTCATAGGTCAAAAAAATAAGTGACTGTTGAAATGAAAAACGTGTTATTTTTTTTTAATTTCTAAACCAACCTGAAGACAACATCTTCATGTAACCTACACTGCTTTCAGATGACATATTTAAATGTGACCTCGAAATCATACACTATATTTATGATTTATGACTGTGTGAAGATATGAGCAAATGCTATTCCACAGATGGGTGCATTAACATGGATTTAAGGGGTTTTCTCTCCGCTTCATTCCAGGTTATGATAGAAATGATTATTTATTGTTCCTTCTGACTGTACTCAGCCATTTGTTATTCATCTGGTAACATTATACTGTGTACTTACTGCATACTGGAGAAAGTGCTTCTGAAGAGACAATTCCCTTTCAACAGTTACTTATGAAAGGGAAAAGAATGGTCAATTATGGGTTTAGATTGAGGAGGATTTATGCTAATAATAATAATAATACTTCTGACAGAGAAGCACAAACACGGGCTACAACCCGGAAACAAAAAATAGCCAAAACAAACTGCATACAAAATTCCTCTGTATCTAAACTCAGATCAGCTTTGTAGTTGGTTGTGGAGGAAGATGTTTGTTATAATGGTTTGTTGATCAAGTGAGATACACACAGTAGTTGATATACATACAGTGTCTTCAAATTCTTAGTGCCATAACAAAATGTTCATACTAAACAACTGTCAACATATTTTATTTTCTACTTACAATATCTGCTCCTGTAAACTAAAGCTTGATTCACTCCTGCTACTGTATGAATATACTACCAACAGTGTTCATTTACCAAAGCTTTATGATAAGAAATGTGATGATTTATAATGAATTTCATATGATGCGTGCGTACAATTGAATAAGTTAAGCCACTTTAGAAACAACTCGCTGCATATAAGTTTGCTTAATTTTAGGACAATATTGGTGTTGTTCATGCAACAGTAAGCTCATTATGTAAATGTGATTTGTTTAAAGGTGCTCTATACGATAGGGCTGTCGCAGTGAAGGAATTTCCCCTGCAGAATTTTTTTGGCATCATTGCGCAAAAGTTCAATAATAACCTTTCAGCATGTTGTAATTCAAGTGTTCTGAGAGAAAGCTAGACTTCTGCACCTTCTCTTGGCTCTGTTTTCAGGCTTTAAAAAAATCTAGCACAACTGGAGACTTTGCCCAATCACACGTCATTTCAGAGAAAGCGTTCCTATTGACTGAACTCCGGCTTGTGGGTGGGGCTTAGTATTTCCTCAAGAGATCTCAACATGGCTGTCGGGTGACAAACGTTCTCATTTTTCAACTAAACAGTATACTATAAGATGATTCTGAAAACATTTGAGGCGAGAAATAGGCATTACAGTAACAAAATATTGATTCATATTTGATCAGCGCTGCCTAGTTTGACCATTTGATCGGAGTTTGCGAGTGATTGACAGCTGCTCGGAGATGGCAAGGCTCCAGCTCGGCTCTGATTGGTTGTTTTTGATCTGGCTCAAGGGAAAGCTGAAACACGTATGGAGAGAGGATGGACCCGCCGGTCTATGTGTATTAATTTCTCCTCCGTTGCTGTTCAGCACTTGTAGCCAACATGTAGGATGTAAAGGTTGGTCTTTGTGGAGTCTTACCCAAAGTTAAACATTTTTCAACTCTCAGTGACCAGAAAATAAACACCATACATGCAACACATAGCGCAGAATAGACGCTCAGCACCTCATCACGCTGCTGCTGTTTGTAGCATAGTGTAAAAATGTGGCGCTCCCATTCCAACTCAAAAAAGAAAAAACGTGAACATAGCTGTTGTGACGTTTGCTTGCCATCCCTTGCGGTTAGCTTGTCAATATCGCAGTATTGCGGTTATTGCGACAACCCTACTATACGATATCTAGAGCATTTATATAGCATCAAAAAACAACTATTTGCAATGTAAAGATCTGGAGGAGTAATGTCTACCTGAGCAGAGAATGAAGTCACTCTCCCTCTGTGTGTTTTGTAATCGGAGCTTCTCTGTGCTTTGTTGACAGTGTCGGGCCAGCCCCGCATGCTTTAGTACATGTTTGTGCTTGTGAGCGTGCCCCACTGGCTAGCTAAAAGCCGCCGCTCAGCACTGCTCTCATATGGCGGTTACAGCTGATTATCCCTACCCAACCGATGGCGCCGTTGCGGAAGTGTAGTGAAACTCCGAACCAAATTACAATGTGAGTGTTTGCCAGTTTTATTCCATTGCTGCTCTATGACATTTAAAATATGCTCTGCAAACACTGAAGAGAAGGATGATGGGAAAATAAGGAGGTAGCTGCTTTAGTTGTGATAGAAGGTCAGTTGGTTGGTGTGTAGTTGGAATCACATCTACTGTAGTATTGGGGACTCAAGGAGCAGCGTATCCCAAATATGTAAAGGAGAAAATACATTCTCTGTGGTATCCCGTCCTCTCAATCACTTTGCATTCACAAGGGTGTACAATGATAAGTGTGTGCAGCGTGGATGTTTTCAGTATCACTGAATTTTGACATTGTCCCTTTGTCCCATTCGTCTTATGAGTAATCTCCATCATTCTGCTTTCAATCCCGTCTTTCTGACAGTTATAGGATTTCCCCATATCCTTCACTTGTCCTTACTGATTCGTTCCGGCTTACCATTCTTTTAAAACCGTCTCCGTCTCCTTCGCTCTCCTCAACAATTTTGCCCTCTCTTTCTGTTTGTACTGTACGTGTGTCTTTATACAGTATGTCTCTCTGTGTGTGTAGACTGTAAGTTCCAGCTGTATGACAGCAAGGCTGAAGTTGTCACAGACGTCCTCTACAATGATTAGCCCCAATTCCACCATAAGCTACAGACTGACAGTCACTTTATGACTTTCACTCACTCTGAATCGCTTTTCCCTCCTCTCAGACTGATGGGGGTGAGCAAGGGTTCCTCCCTCGTCCCTCGTCTGCCTCTCTCTTGACTTCATCCTCTCAGACAGACTGTTAATCAAGTCTTGCCCCTTGTATCACTGACACTGCGGAGAGGAGCGTATACAGTAGAAGGGGAAGTGGGCAAAACGTAAATAACTAGACTAGCAGGCAGACACGTATCATCTGAAGGTGCAGTATAAATCTGTCAGCAATCCCTGCGTCTCCCAAATGTAAATTTTTCAGGAATTAAAGGGGAACTGCACTGAATTTATACATCAAAGTATGTTGCAGGTGTTGGAGAGTACTACTGAATGTAAAAGTTTTTGTGCCTTTTTGTGGCTTTGTAGCGGCTCGAAACTACATTATCCACTACTCGCACAACACACCCGAATCTCTAAACGAACTGTTGGTGGGCGCGTTGCATTCTGGGTAATGTAGGTGACCTGTTTTGATAAGGAAGAATAAAAAAAGTCAAAATGTCTCCTTTTGATGCACTGATTTTGATCCTTTTAGCTGAAAGACATCATGAATCTGACAATGTTATAGGAGCTCATTGCTAAATCGGTGCAGTGCTCTTAAGAACAGTCTTGTTTTCACAATTTACCATCGTGCAATTTTAAGCCACTGCAATTGATTTAAAATGGTTTCATAAGCCCAGTAGGTAATGTGTTTGGGGAATCAAACAGAGTGTAAAATATGCTGAATTAAGCTCATATTTCAAGTTAAAAACTGCGGCACGAAGGGAAAACCGATGTGATAACAAGAAAGATGTCTCCGTATAGACAACCTGTCCTCATTCCCAGGGCATCAAATACTAAGGCTACGTCACGGCAGTTTGCGTTTGATACCGCCACCCTTTAACACCAGTATAAAATGCACCGGGTGTTTCATTAACTATTAACTACACTGTAAACCCATCCACGGCAACAGTAAACAGTAAACAGTAAACGCTCCGAGAAAGTGCGCCAGGAGTGCTGGGACGTAGTTTAAAGAGCGAAAAACACACATAGGGCGGGCAGGAAGGGAGGTGGATGGGTATAAAAAACACAAAGCTTTCATCCAGGAGACCACTGTTCGTGTCCCGTGCGTCAAATTCCACTTTCGCTTTACAATCAGCTGTTCATTCGTGTCCCGTGTTCACAACGTTCAGTTTCATTTTCACTTTACAAACGTAGTCCTTTTAAGCCCAACCATGTAGTTTTTTCCTGGTTTTGTTGCCTAAGCCTAAAGTGATGCCAAAGGGCATGACTAAGCGGCAGTATGTGACGAGTTGGGATGAGTTGAACGTGTTGGTATGGAATACAAACCCCATCAGTAATCATATACATATGTATGGAAAGACATAAAGATGTTATTGTAGAAAATTACAGCAACATCTGCATGAAGATATATTTCCACATATTTGTGTCCAAAGACACATTAGATTGGCATTGGCTTCTGCAGGGCTGATCAGTGTTGGAGGTGAGTGGTTTTAGCATTTGTAAAAATGTATAAAAGACTTGCTGTTAGTCCAACCGTGATGTGAAGTCTGAATAAAAATGTTTAGTCATTTATGCGTATAAAACCTCTGAGGGAAAATGAGCTTGGATTCATACTACACTCCATTTGCATACAAAGTGAAGTCTAAAAGTGCACTACCAAGAACTCATTTTCTCCGTCATTTATCAAAAAAAATATTACATTCTCAATCGTTGTATCTTGGTGAATTCGAATTTTACTTTCAGGAACAGACATGAAAAAAAGTGAAAGTAATATTTTATTTTCATTTTAAAATAGATGAAATATCTCTGTGGAGCTACTGAGATACTGAAAGGGCAACAAACTTGTGTGAAGTTAAGTGAGAGGAGAAAAAGAAACAGAATACTCAAGCATTCCACGGTTTATCATGGGAAATGTGAGATTGCAGGCCAACAAGTTGGATAAACTTGGAGCCTACACTAAACTTTGGGAATATTGGAAGTGCTGCATATTTCTGCTTTATGATGACATTGCTTAACAGGAATATACCAGAAGTCTACATGGAAAATAATCAGCTTTTCTGTAGTCATAAGAGCAGTAAGAAGGCAGACAGGAGGTATTTACACTAATGTAAAGACTAACGGTTTTGTAAGAGAGGGGCTGACTCTAAATACAAGGCTGTATTTTTCCTGGCTTGACATTTATGGGGAACTTGTAATTCAATTGAATTGTTGTAAGAGTGATTATTGTGTTACATAAGCCATCAGGAGGACTTGTTGATGACTGTTTTTTCCGTTAAAATAGGAGAAGGGGCCTGGTTATGGAGGGGCTTTGTGAGTGAGGAGAAGGACTTTGAACTGGATCTGTTGTGGGACAGGGAGCCAGTGGGAATGGGTGAGCAGAGGGGCAGCAGAGTTCTGGATGTACTGGAGTTTATTTAGGACTTTGGATGATGTGCTGTAAAGGATACTGTTGCATTAGTCGATTCTGAATGTAATGAGGGCATTGATCAAAGTTTTGGCAGCAGAGAAGGAGAGTGGTGGGCGGAGATGAGCTACGTTGTTTAGGTGGACAAAGGCAGTCCTGGTGATGTGATTGATGTGGTGTTCGCAGGAGAGGTTGCAGATGTGAGGGGAGGGAGACAGAGTAGAGTTATCGATTTGTGACCCAGCAGCCATGTTGAGATCTTTTAAGGAAACACCAAGCACCGCCCACCAGCCGGCACAAACTTTCTCATTTCACAGCTAAACAGTACCCTACAAGATGTTTCTGAAAACATTTGA
Organism: Helicolenus hilgendorfi; assembly: GCA_916700815.1. Lineage (NCBI taxonomy): Eukaryota > Metazoa > Chordata > Actinopteri > Perciformes > Sebastidae > Helicolenus > Helicolenus hilgendorfi. Next base: position 17,700 of record CAKALG010000885.1, on the reverse strand, counting down.
GGCGAGAAATAGGCATTACAGTAACATTTATTCATATTTGATCAGTGCTGCCTAGTTTGACCGTTTCATTCGGAGATCACGAGTGATTGACAGCTGCCTCTGTTGAATGAACAGCCAATAGGAAATCTCTCTCTCTCTCTGAAATGAGCTGTGATTGGATTCGATTTTTTAAAAGCCTGAAAACAGAGCCATGAGAAGGTCCAGAAGTCTAATTATCTCTCAGAACACTTGAATTACAATCTGCTGAAAGGTTATTATGGATTTTTTGCCCAATGATGCCAAAAACATTCTGCCTACTGCAGGTTTAAGCAAATGGTGTGAAAACTTCTTCCAGTACTGGGTCCCACCAGTGAACAACATCATTAACTCCCAGCACCCTCTTCTCTTTATCTAAACTTAATCTTAACTTTACTTAGTATAGGAGATGCAGATTAGGGAGAAGTACTTTATTTGCTGTATACACACATATTGCCTGTATTCATTACTTATGTATAACTTTTCAGTTCTCTTGGTACATGTGTATTAACTAACCCTGCACATTGTGAACCTTTAATTTGATTTTGTGGTACTCTGGTGTATTCTTATTATTCTTGCATAATATATCTTCATTCTTCATAATAGTGACACTTTCATCACTACTTGTACTTAAACACAGTACATTAATTAATTTCTTATGTATATAAACATTTTCAATTATTTCATGTAGTTTTAAAATCTCCTGGTACACTTGTGTATTGACTAACCCTGAACACTATGAGTCTTTAATTTAATTTAGTGGTACTCTGGTGTATTCTTGTTATTCTTGCATAAGATGTCTGCATTCTTCATAAAATTGACATCACTAGTCGTTCTTGTACAGTGTATTCATGTATAGAACATTTGTTCATGCATTTGTGTACTCATCTGTTGGTGTGACGTCTTAAACTCCCCTCAGGGTTTCATAAAGTGTCATCATGTCCTACCCGTTCTCTCCTCTGTCTCCAGACCTCAACCCGTCTGAACATCTGTGTGAACAGAAAAGAGAAAAAGGCTAAATTTATTGTAACATCACAAGATAAGACACTCTCTGGTACACCTTTAGACTCCATTGTAACAGATTAATATAGTACATATGAAACCCCCCAACCTGTAAACACACACATGCTTACACAAGTGTTTGTTCTGTACTGTACACACATATGCAAATACAAGCAAGTAGTTTCATTTGCACACAAATCTGTGCAGGATTGAATCTGCTTACAAGGTGCGCTCCATGCACGGAGGCCAAAACAATTCTCATAGAAAGTCCACGTAGAAAAACATTAAAATAATTCCCTCACCTCTGGTTCTCTTTGAAGATAATCTCCTAAGTTTATGGTAATAGGGATTTGTCCACAAGCAGCTCCACTCTTAACCCCAGGTGATTTAACGTGTCTCTTCCCTTTGTTGGCTCGCTTCAATGCGTAAGTAAAGGTGAAGTCATTGAATAAATAGAAAGGCTATGAATACATTTTCCTGTTATCTCCACCCATGATATCCTTTAAAAAAAGATTGCCTCAGCGACTTGCTTCAGCCACAATGAATACCGTGTTGGCAGCAGGCTATGCTGTGTATGCAATTGCTGGTTTTGAAGGGAAGGGATGGTATTGAATTTGTACATGGAGGCAGCCTTTGCTCTTTGATGAGACTGTGTGTAGCTTCCAAATTATAAAGATGGAAGAGGTGGAGACATTGTAAATATCCTTCATGGTTTGTCACCACTTAGAGAACAATTGGTGAAAGAGCTAACAAGTGACAGAGGGAGGGCTGTGATATGATGTGGGTTATTGTGCATTTTCTCAAGTTTTAACTGGTAATAAGAGATATACATCATTGTTAGAGTAAACCGCAGAACCATTAATAGAGATGCAATAGCACACTCAGCCAATGTGTGCTCTGTCATTTTTCTTTTTGTGCCCCCCATCTAGACCGCATGCACATCTCACACAACAGATCAGCTCATTTTAATCTGTGCAGCTGTCTGCAGCGGCTCCATGCAGGCTCGCAGCAGAAGCATTTATTTACGCTTCATGTCGATTTTTTCCGTCAATATGCGCTATGGCTGCACGATTATGGCCCAAACGATAATCACGATTATTTTGATCAATACTGAGATCACAATTATTTACCAAGGTTAATTGTTGAAATATTTGTATTGCAATTTCATATTTGGTCCCAAACAGAGTGCTACTTTTAGTTCCATGTTGTGCTACATTCCAACTGTCAAAAACTCTAAATGTTATCCTTTTTTTTTGTTATTGTCACCTATCGTGGATATTTGCACACAAGCACACAATTCAAATGATTAAGAAATAAATGATTGTATTTTTATTTAAATATTTGCTTCGATTAAAACAAATCCTGGCATTAGTTGTTCTAATTATATATTATAAGCTGCTTAGAGCTAGTGTTAGAAGTTAATCAGACCATATTTATCTCTCTATTATCTCTTCCAAACATCTGGATTTATTCAAGTTTCTTGCCAAGATTACTTTTGGACGCATCATAATAGCATTATAATTTACCATAGCTCAATACTCATATTTACTGAATAGAGCTCAGTAAATATGAGTAACTCATTGGCACCTCCTTCAATGTTACCTCTTTAGCTCTGTGCTGTCGGCAGAAGAGCAGGTCACTGTGATTACTCTAAGCAGCATGCATGGGAATGAATTACAATATAATAAGTGTCTGAATAAATTGGTTGTTCCTCCACGGATTATTTTGGACTTGCAGCTGTAACAAATTTCAGCTGTATATCTTCTTCACTCACACAGAACACCACCAATGTGTTGTGTGTGTGTAGGTGTGTTTGGATGAGACTGCTGAAAACCATCCGGCTTCAATTGGCTGCTGATTGATGTTGGATCTCTCCCTCTTAGTTTAGGAAGTGTTTGATTTATGCAGCAGAGTTTTTTATTAGCAGCGCACGCATTTTAGACGTCATTATTGCAGTCAATCATGTTCATTTAATTGTTGGAAACCAAAATCGTGATCACGATTCATATTGGATTAATTGTGCCCTAATACACGCATAAATGCGAGGTTGATCCCCAATAAAAAAGCACACACTACGCACAGCTATTCAGCCACGATCATATGCGTCCGTGTTGAAGGGAAAATAGATCAGTGATACTACTGGATTTACCTAGGCGTGCATATCTGGACAAGAACAAGTCCTAGTCCCTAGCGGAAACAAGATTCTGTTGATGATCAACTGAATTCCCTACAGGCCAGTTAAGAGGAGTGAGGAGACAGCAGTCAATGATGGTATAAAACAGTCAATAAAATATTTTTTTTTCAGAAATTGTGAATCTCCACAACCACGAGACGTCCATGAGCATACGGTCATAAATGTGCACAAAAAATATTGGGCTGATTGGTCTTCAGCCTGATGGACAGGGTGCAGTATTATGCTAGATTAGCCGAGGACAGACGCACACACACACACACGACCAAACACATGATCCGCTCCACTCTCATGCTTGGTGGAGATGATGACGCTAAACTGTGTTCATTATTGCAACTTGGTTTTGGGGCATTGTAACAGTAGCATGTGGTCTGAGTCTGCGTCACGTTGTGCTCTGTCCTGTCTGAGGTATCGGTGTAAATAAAGAAAGTTTGTTTTGCTCGTTTTTTTAAATGTCCTGAAGTCGAAAACATAAGTTTAATGATTTTTCTCTCCCTGTCTTTTCCATCTGTTTGTTTTGATGTTTGGTGAAGATGGGAAATGCCTCCGAAACATTTCTGCTCGTGTCCAGAATATCGAAAGACAATGACTTCCTCATGGGAACTATTTACACCATTTTTGGTAAGTGATGTGATTTTTTTCCACCAGGTTTAAAAACTTTATATGTGTGAATGTGTGTTCAAATCCAACAGCCCTACTATATCCCACCACTCTGTCTCCTAGGTGTGCTGTCGGTGCTGGGAAATGGGATCCTGCTGTTCGTGGCCTATAGAAAGAAGTCCTCCTTGAAGCCGGCAGAGTTCTTTGTGGTTAACCTGGCCATCAGCGATCTGGGCATGACCATAACCCTGTTCCCGCTGGCTATCCCCTCAGCCTTCACTCACATGTGAGTGGCCGTTCAATTTCCACTACTCTTTCTCCTTTCATCTATCATGTCACTATGACTTCTTCACAGTCAGCATTTTCCTGGAGGACAAGTAAAGAAGGTAAAGAGACTAACAAGGAGTGAAAGGTAGGAAATGGTTAAAGAACCACAGCTCTAGCTACCATCGAGGACACAGATGTCATGTCCTCATTGCTTCTGGGCAATTTGGGGGTTTTAACTTGAGGAGGAGTTTATATTACCATATACATTACACATGCAAATAGAAGGGTTTTTATAAGGCTGATAACATTAAGACTCAATATTCATCTAATCTATATTTGACCGCTATATATAAACCCTCTATAAAGTTCCGGAAAGCCAAGGGGAGCTGCAGATTCAGCCGATAATTCTCTGTAGGTTCATCACAATGAGCGACCCCTTTACATGGTCATATTTCCATATAGTCATTTGATATATTGTTATTATAAAAATATCGATTATAGCCACTTTAAGCTTTACAAGTAGTTATTTGCGGACTTTTTCTCCCTGCGTTTTGCCTCTCAGGCTTCATGAAGCACACACCCCCTTGTAGGGCCGAGACGATACACCTATCTCCCGATTCGATACTATCACGATACTTGGGTGCAGATTCGATATGTATTGTGATTTTTAAGTATTGCGATTCAATATTATGATTTATTGCGAACTTTTTTTAACACTAGACAATGGGAAAAAGTTGAATCATACACTTCTAGGGACTTTCAATTTGAAAAATAACTAAATGAATACATTAAAATGTTTGATTTTAATGTATTAATTTAGTTAGAGATGTCCTGAAGTCAAATATATCAGTCCTTGTCAGGCATTATTTATTAAAAATTTTCCCAGCAACTGAAAAATCCATGGTTGATGGATACGGAGCGGATATGACGTCACGTTACTCAGACTACAGAAATAAAAGCGGTAACTTAGTTCTACCTCTGCATAGACTCAAATGAAGCAAATATATTGATTCCGGCATTTAAAAATCAATCTCAAAATCGTAAAACAAAAAAATCTCGATACATAGATTTTTTTCCCCACCCTTATCACCCTGCAGTTAAAGGTTGTTGAGACCATCTGCAGCCGTCCTCTCAGGGCTGAAAAGGTGCTCCCACCTGCTCTGTTACAGTAATAATGTTACATTTAATATTCTCCTAAAGAGACACTATTGACTGAACAGCAATGAAAGAAGACAGCAAAGGACAGTGCTCTTCGTTATAAATATGCAAATACAACGTTCTCTATTCAGATTTCTATCGGAAAATGAACAGGATTTTAAGCAGGGTTATTTCAATAACAATACAGAGGTCAATTTTTCTTATACTACTATTATTATTTAAAACCATAACAATAACCAATTTCATCATAATTAGCTATTTTCTAGATTGATATGAATGATTAGAAATGGAGGAAAAGGTTTCACTTCTTTACCTCTAATTTCATTGTGTTCCCTTCGCTTTTAACACCCAACCTACATCCTTGATTACAAAGTTGAATGAATAAAGAGGATGAAAAGAAATTGAATCTGAAAATTAAAAAAAATAATAATGAATTCTGGTGGATAGTCCAAAATGTCATTTGAAAGGTGGAGTTGACCTCAGTCCTGTAGAGGAGCATGATGTCTCCATCACATGTTAAAAAAAAAGTGAAATGCAAAAAAAGCATTAAAAATGGTTGTAAAATGTTGAAATACATGACACTGTCTCTCGTATGTCTCGTGCGTTGTCCCGTGGCCTTCCCTGCTTGCCCGGATCCCCCGAGCATGTGGGGCTGATAACTGTCATATGTGCCATGATTTGGTCAAAATGCATCACTGCAGTTGTATGACCCAGGGGAAGGTCGAAAAAATGTATCACCTGTTTCATCTACTGGGTGTTATTCACCAGAAGCATTTGCCAGAGAAATCAGTTAGTAACGAGTGTTCTCTTCCGTTTCTCTCTCCATCCAGGTGGCTGTTTAATAAGACGACCTGTACCGTCTATGCCTTCTGTGGCGTTTTGTTTGGCCTCAGCAGTCTGACCAACCTCACGGTGCTCTCCTCCGTCTGCTGGCTCAAGGTCTGCTGCCCAAACTATGGTAAGACAACCACTCTTTATGCTTTAATTCAATATTCTATGTAAAAATCATCACAGTCAAATAATGTATTATTTTAAAGCAGATTAATGTACTAAAAGTCATTAATTAATTGATTAACTAGAATAATGGTTTAACCCATATTGATCAAATTCAAAAGATTTGATTCTGCATCTCCCCTGCAGCCACAAAACCTTGAATCGGAAAAATGTATATACTGAGGCCGGCAACTCTTGTTACAAATTAAAAGTGACCATGCTGCAATAATGTTAATGTTCAAGGCTATGCCTTAAAAATTTTAAACAGCAGCAAGGATATGTAAATAAGGAGATGTTTACGAGGCAGTTTAATGTGCTCCCTTCCCATTTGAATGAATTCCCCTTCAGGCTCTTGCATTTGAAAAACTCACAAACCATCCAATTATTGGAATTGCGTGATTCCCTGGCTGCACCCATACTGTCAGTGTTTACTAATGAATTTCAATTTGTGTTGCTCATCATCAAGAGCAGAATAAAAATGTTTTAATGAGAGTCACGCATTGCCTCTGTAAAGGTTGTTTGCCTTATTTAAATAATCTATAGCACATGGCGCAAGTGCATTTAGGGCATGTCCAACTCCACTTGTGCTAGTTTCGCATAATCTGGGCACAAACCGAGGAGCAAAGGGGTTGTATTTAGTCTAATCAAAGCTGGGGGAGGCAGATTATTTTTGGCATCATTGGGAAAAAATTCCATAATAACTTTTCAGCATATTGTAATTTAAGTGGTACCCCAGGGAAGGCAGTTTTCTGGAAGAGTAAAAAAAAAAAAAAAACGACAATTTTGCAAGTACAGCACTCATCGGGCAGCTCTCCTCTCTACCCTTCCTGTCCTAAGCCCCTCCCACCAGACGAGCACGGTCATATCCACGTACGAAATTACTCCTGTCACAAGCAGACGCTACTTCCCCTGGCATAGACAACCTAGATAGCAAAATGCTTAAACTTGCTCTGTTACTACTCCAATATGCCATATCTGTTGATATAGTTGATTTTCAATCAATGCCCAATGGGGTTCATCGCACTGCATGGAGGGAAGCCAAAATCATTCCACTTCAGAGAGACAAAGACAATATTTTAAATGGTCTCAAAACAGTCCCCATATAAGTATTTTACCATTAAATAAAGTAATTAAAAAATAGTGATGGATTCCTTTTCCAACAATAATCTACTTTGCTTATTGGCAAGCTACAGTGTTACGGTTTCACTTCCAAAGCAATCTCATGGTTCAATCATTATCTCACAGGGAGAAATCAAGATAGCACAAGAGTGTGTTCTTTAATGGCAGCTATTCAAACTGGGTTCCATGAGGCAGCTGTCGAGGGCCTTTGTTGTACTCCATCATCACCATTAGTGTTTGTTAAATGGTAAAGAGACTTGCATTTATATAGCGCCTTTCTAGTATTCCAACCACTCAAAGCGCTTTACACTACATGTCAACCATTCACACACACACACATTCATACACTGATAGCAGAGGCTGCCATGCAAGGTACCAACCTGTCCATCAGGATCTAATCTAAATACTAATTTACACACCAATGGCACAGCCTTCGGGAGCAATTTCGGGTTAAGTGTCTTGCTATGGACACTTCGACATGTGGACTAGAGGAGCTGGGGATCGAACCACCGCTCACAGTGGCAGAAAAACTATGCAATTCTCATAATTCAGCTGACATACTTTACAGAACTAATGTAAACAAAAAACTGCTTGACACAAAAGGACCAATATATTTAAATCCCTAGAACTGCTTTTTCCCCATCGCTTTAAAAGGTATAATATGCAACAGTTGTCAGTTGGTGTTTGTAAGTACACTGCATTCAAAGTTGGCTCTTCCTCCTCAGCTCAACCAGCCAAGAGGGAGAGAGACAGAGAGCAGCAATGGTCGAGTGAGCTATATATAGAGATAGAGATAGAGAGATAGAGATAGAGAGAGAGAGAGAGAGGCGAATCGGAGAAATAAAATGTATATTTTTTTTATTGTTTCACGGCTGTTACGGTCTCAAACACAAATAAACACACAACTGTCCTCTCTGCCTGGTGTGTGTGCCTCGGTCAAAGTGACACCGATAGCAGCACACATCAGAGGAACAGGGGAACATACAGCGATGTAACAAACCCTTTTGTCATCCGTCAAATACGGCAAAGCATCTAAAGGGGGACTTGTGCTCATTGATGTATAATGCTTTTGCCTTGGCATCAGAAGCTGAGGGCTGTGACAAAGCAGCGGTATCTGACCACCTGAAGCGGCTGCACACCCTGCGCGCTGTTATTGGCTGGATCACTCCCACGATGCGGCCTAAAGGCTGTTGGCTGAAGTCCAGCAGCGTTCCGAGTAAAGCAAAACAATAAGAAAAGAGAAAATACAGGCAGAGGGCTGCAAGCTCTCTGCAGAAACAGACACCACCATACACTTTTACTGGGGCATAAATGATGATTGAGAGGGATAACTTTTGTTCTAGTCTATAGATTGTTTTTTAGGAAATTGTTGCATGTTATACCTTTTAATAAGACAGCTTATTTAAATTTAGCTCACACAGTTTTTTCTTACTGTAGCCCATATTATTCATTTCCCTCCCGTAGGCTATTGTTTTAATTTTCATATAAGCTAATTCCTTAGAATAACGAATCACTCAGAGCTTTCATTGAAAGAACAGACGATCCCCTAGGACCTCAATATATTGGTATTTTCAAAAAGCAATAATTAAAACAGACACAAAAAAACAATGATAAGGAACAATTTGATTCACAATGTCATGAAAAAATGGAATGATAGAATAAAACAACTATGAGATATGAGAGAAAGTAAACCTCTGGGGTCTGCGGGAACACCAGTTGGTAGGATCAAGGTGAAGTGAGTCTGCACTCCTATATGCAACAAGGTTACTCAGTAGTGTTGTTGCCTTGCAGCAGGAAGGATATTTGAAGCCAAGTCGGTGTGGGGTTATAATGTCCTTCTGTTTGTGCGCTCTGGATTTTAGCCACATGCCAAAGATTTACAAGTTAGATAGCTTTGATAAAATTCCCATAGAGAGCACAGAAAATAAATAAATAAATAAAATCCTCTTTTGTCACAGTTAAAAACAAAGCTTAGTTATTGTAGGTGGAATATTAAACAGTTGTATTTGCTAATTAGCAGTAATAATGAGGCCTGGCAGCCAGCGCTGTGATATTGTCAACGGCTCAGAGCAACGCAAGACACCAAACTCAACTCCAAAGAGGCCAAATCGAATGTGCCCAAAATGCTAACGTTGTAGTTAAAAAAAACTGCACAATTATCCAGAGGAGCAGTCTCAGAAATCATAACAACACATGTCAAGCACAGACAAACAGCACCAGCAAAGAGGAACGGAGGTCACAAGTTGAAACTAACCAACAGGGATATGATATGACATAGGAAGTCATTATGTTATCTAGTATAGATATCTAGTTATGTTATCTGCAAACATTCATGCCCACCCTGTAGAGATATTAAAGTTTTGGTAGACTGCATGGTGATTAGTACTGTGCAAATGAATTAAGATGTTATTGAAGGCCATTATTTACAGTTAAGATTGCTTTTAGATTATGTAATGCTCTCTTTCATGCTGAGATTAGCTCTCTTGCTCTTTCTGCAAATCTCACTCCCACAAATTTCCAAACTGATGGCACTCTTGCCTCTTGAAACCATAGTAACAAAGTTTGTTGCTATGACATATTCATCCTAAGATCAGAGTGGTTTACGCAGGTGAAATGCTGCTACTGCATAATTCTAAAATGCAGCTTTAATAGAAAGACTTTTATCTGGGAGAAGTTACATTCTGTAACATTTATGTGTGACTTAGTGTTTAGCTCAATGATGCATACTGTACTTATGGCCACATTTGAACTGTAGTGGGAGTCTGAGACACTTCAGTTTTCAGCTAGTTTCACTTAACATTAACTCCCGAGTCTGTCAATGCTTGTGCTTGTGAACTCCTTTCACTACACATTGGGATGATTGCAAACTGTTCAAGCGGCACATTGCTAATGAGCAAAATTAATCTTTTTGCCACTGAAGCCATTGAGGATTTATTCACGATTGGCTGTGTTTAAATGTCTTTAAGCAGCGTAGACAGTTGACAATTTAAATAGACTATTAGAAAATAAATTCTTAAACCTCGGATTTCATGTATTAGCTCTATACAGTTTTTGAATGAGGTTAATTCAATTTCAGTTGTGTTTTTTCTTTTTTTCAAAACTCATCAGTCGCCCCTAAATTGCACATTAAACCATCATTACATTTTTGTCTTTCTTTGAAAGATCATTTGTCACAGCACCATTTAGCCATTATTCATAAATTATAATCATTTTAGAAACATATGAAGTATGCAATACATTCAAATTGGTATCAGTTGCCAGAAACTGTATATAATTGAATTTCACTCCGAAACACTATCATCATTAACTCTCTTTACGTCCATATTCTGTGAATGGATGCACAGTACTACAGATTCTTCACTCCTGTAGTGCAGATTTCATGATGATCCCATTTATATGCTTCACACACTCACGCTCGCCCATACACACCTCGGGGTACACAGTACGGTGCCAATCTGACACATACTGTATCAATGGGATTTATATTGCCTGACATGCGAGGTAAAAATATGAACAAAGCATAATTACTATAATAGAAAAAGAGAACAGAAGATGGCACATTTTGAAGAAATGAGCACAAATAGTAACAGTATGGAAGCATTTGGCGCACTAAATTAAAATGGAAATGTGATCTCACAATAGCATTTTCATTTCCAGTATGGGTCAAAATTAAAATTCTGAATCAGACTTATTAGCCAGGTATGTGTTCACATACCAGGAGTTTGACTGTGGTTATTTTGCTCTCATTGTACACACAACTAGAAATAGAGCTAAAAACAAGGACAACGAAGCTCACACTGTACGAGAGCGCAACACCGAAGCTGCCATCCACATGCAATTTGCATTTTCATGGCATTCATGGGCATTACATGACAATATTAAAATGAAAATGGAAAAGTAATTTGACATTTCATTTTCAAAGACTAACCCTGCTTTCTGGGTGACAATATTCAAATGTTGATTCAAATGTAAAAATGGAAAAGCATTGTGCCCAATCGCAATTACATTTCAATGCTGTCAGGCAGTTCCCTGACTAAATGAAATGGCTTTTCAAATTCTAGCAACCCGTCAGTCATTCTCAGAAGGCGGGACTACGTACGCTGGTTCTATCCACCAATCGGAATTAGCATTGTTTATCTGCCTGGGGGGAAATTGCATTATTGAATCTTTATTCAAATGTTGACCTAATCAATGCAGTTATAACTGGGAAATGAAAATGCTATTGTGAGATTACATTTCCATTTTCATTTAGTCCGCAAAATGCTTCCATAGTCAATCGATTAAAATAGTTAATTGTGATTAATCGCATATTTTCAAAATGTACCTTAAAGGGAGATTTGTCAAGTATTTAATACTCTTATCAACATGGGAGAGGGAAAATTGCTTTATGCAAATGTATGTATATATTTATTATTATAAATCATTTAACAAAACAACGACAAATATTGTCCAGAAACCCTCACAGGTACTGCATTTAGTTACTGCAATCATAACATGGCAAACTGCAGCCCAACAGGCAACAACAGCTGTCAGTGTGTCAGAGTGCTGACTTGACTATGACTTGCCCCAAACTGCATGTGATTATCATAAAGTGGGCATGTATGTAAAGGGGAGACTCGTTGGTACTCATAGAACCCATTTTCATCCATCTTCATTTCATTTTCATTTCAGAGGTCAAGGGACCCCTTTGAAAGCTAGCATGACATGGTTGATACCAATGGATTCCTTAGGTTTTCTATTTCTAGGTTTACATGATCGTATCGTCACTCTAGTTTAAAACTGAGCCCACTACAACCTAAATATCGCAAGTTGCTTTTAATAAATTAGTGGCGTTAAAACGACTTTGTGTCAATACGTCATTATGGTGTCAACTTTGACAGCCTTATCTCATAGTAACACCAGCATGTAGCAGAAGGCATAATGGATGCGATATTGCCAGCGTGGATGAGATATCAAACACATCTGGAGATTGATTAGATCTGATGCTTACGTGAAAATGTCTCAGTTGAACTAATTCAGGCTTACATTCCACTTCACAAGGCTTAGTTAGAGCATCAGCCAGCAGCCTCTGCATAGAATTAGAGGTTTATTCCAGACTCCAGTAGGTTCAACGATTGCTGCTAATAAGCACAATATAATTGAAGCCAAGGTAGTGCTTTTAAAGAGCTCCTCGTCTGTTTCCCAGAGGAACACAGTCTATAATGCAGAGCGTAAAACCCAAGGGACAACAAGCTTCACAAATAAAAGCGTTTGAAATGCAAATGAGCATAAATAATTACGCCTTTATGAGACTTCCCTGCAAGGAACCTTGTACAAACGTACTTAGCTTACGGACACACCGTTAAAAAATGCTGTCCTCTTGTTTCTAAACTAGCTTATAAACTCTAGTGAAAAACTAGGAGGAATTAACATTTGGTGTTTAACAGCAGAAGCTGAATAATATTTGTTAAATGTAAAACCTTGAACACATATGCAAAACTAGCCCAAAGTAAACAGTAAAAAGACTAAAAGCATAAATTCTCACTGCCTGCAGTTGGCATACTTTTTAAAACTACAGCAGCTCCTATATTACTTTCTGTAGAAAGGGAGATCAAAATGTCTACACCTTAGGCCAAATTGCTGCTTACACTAATGTCTCTCTGTAAGTGGAGCTCATTGTCTAGTGAATACAGAGTCTGGCAATGGCCAAACAATTTCTCCTTGAGAAGAATCTGCCATCTGCCAAAGGTGAACGAGTGGGTTCATGAGGAAGTTAACCAGTTCCACGGAGTGCTTTGCATAAACATGAGAAAAGAAACAAATGCTCTAGGAACTGTGTTTAACACCAAAAATATCAGAGGATTGGGTTACTGGGAGACGGAGAGTAAAAGCCATGAGAACATTTACGGGCTGCTGACACAAGGTTCAGTTTACGCGTGTGGAGTTATTATGGGGAGGTTTTCACATTAAATTCAACATGGGCAACTGTATCAGTTGTCAAACGACAATAAACTCTGGTTTAATTAGATTGAATATGTGTGAATTCTGTGACTCACTGAAATCAGAATTAGAAACGCTTTGAAATATGAAATAACCTCTACGCTGCTGTGAAAAGAGGAGAAATGTTAAAGAAACTGACTCTGTAAGAAGATATCCTACTGGGATTGTTATTTAGAGCTACACACATTTCTTCATAGAACTGATGAGACAGCAAACTATTTCTACAAAGATTTCTATTCCGACTTGATAAACTGCATTGCCTTTTTAAACAGTTCTCCCAGGATTTGCCCATCTGGTTGAGTCTGAATATTAGAGCTACAAAGTGAGAAGAGAAAAACAAGATCTATAGAGGCTAGAAATCTTTAAATCTACCAGACTGACTTCCTTGATGATAAGCAGCCTTAAGTTTAAGTGTAGAGTCAGAGACAGGTGTGTCTGTACCACAGACTGAATATAAGACGTAGACGTATTCACCCTGACATCATGCCGTTTTGAAGCCACGAGTTCGGCATTTTGGGGTTGTGGCTATAAGGTAAGACGCAAATTGTGAAACTCGCGAGATGGTTAAGGTTAGGCATTGACCTTGAATGTTTAAGCTAATAATAGGTCGTCAGGCAGCAAGACTTTTTGCAAGTTTTCGCAATTTGTGGGTTATCTTCTAGATGCAACCGCATTTTGGCCATCGCCATCTTGGTTTTTGCACCAGAAGTGACACGGAAGTCTGGAGCTAAGTACAACTAAACTCTGAATAAGACATTTTTTCGGTGACCAAAATTTTTTTATAATTAACTTTCATGAACTGAAAACACACTGTGAAAGGGTTAAAGTTGTAAGACGAAAACACAGACAACACCCAGGCTGGACAACGACGTGGTAGCAACCTGTCAATCACAAGGTAGCCACGCCCTAAAGCATCCCCTGCTTTATGGTCTATTTGACTCTAAATGGGACCATAATTTAATAAATGAACGTCATGCTGTATTGAAGAAGACTTGAAACTAGCGATTAAGATCATAAACTCACGTTTACAGTGTTTACTGAGGTAATAAATCAAGTGAGCAGTAGGGTCATTTTCTCATAGACTTATATACAATCAGACTTATTTTTGCAACCAGAGGAGTCGCCCCCTGCTGGCTATTAGAAAGAATGCAAGTTTAAGGCACTCCTGCATTGGCTTCAATTTTCTGACCCGGAGGTTGCCCACTGGTCGGTACACGTAAAGATGCTTCTCTATGGACATTTACACATACGGATACTAAACAGGTGCATTTAAAAAAAAACATTTCTACAAAGAATTAGGAAAAACTATCCTAAACCATTTTTATAAAAGGATGTCGTGGGTGGCCTCATTGTTAACGATCACTTAACTGAAACCTTAAGTTATATTCTTGCTGAAATATCTTTGAGTACTGCACTAAGGAACGTGCTCCGAAGTGCAACTGATGAAATAAATACTTAGAAGAAAAGGAGCATTGGGGACATGGCTGAGGGTGAAGGAGAGTGCTTCTTCCTTCCGGTCTTTTATTCGTTTTATTGCCACGGCTGGAGTGCCTCACATGGGTATTGCTGTTCTTAATGAACCCCTGATGACAGACAAATTAGCCTCCACCAGGTATTCAAACAGCAACTCATGGATCTGCTGCTTCCTATCAGATTTAATCTACAGCCACCGAAGACTGCTGATGAACCTTTCGAGCACTGGATCGAAGACAATCAAACAAAAGGCGGAGGGTGGATGATTCAGACAGCCTCGTTTTCAAAATAAGAGGGTCTTATCACAAAAGGGAGGTGAGGTATGAATAGCAGAGAATGAAGAGGGGCTCTTTACAGTTAAAGGACTGACTTACAGTTGACTGGCAGCAGAATCAATGTGGGCTGTCTGTCCTGATGTTAAGTGGTGTTGGCTGTGAAAATTGACCCATTTCACCATTTCAGGCACCATCGATCTTAAATAGATCTCAATCATAGTCAAAGCCAACATTTCTCATGAAGTGGTACATATAGCGAGCATGGTGGACTAAAGGGGAAAAGCTGATATCAGCATTTCCACTTAATACTAATTCACAGACTAACTGGTTTCTCCTTGCACAATAATGATGAATTTGAAAATCTCCAAATACATTTTCAAGGATGCACCAATTCTGTACACTGGACCGATATCTGGGTTGATTTATTTACTGGCTGTAAATAAATCTAGGATTGCAAAATTCCGGGTATATTGAAGGTAGGAACTTTCCATGGAAATTAACAGGTATTATGGGGAATTCATTTAAATTAATGGGAAATAACAGGAATAAAATGGAAAATATAGAGGTTATTTGCTCAGGCTGTAATTACCATGTCATATTCAGATAGAAACAAACATTTTACCATATCATAAGCAGACATAGTCCATTAATTTATCAAATACATACAGGTTGAAATGCGCCATGTGGTGAGTTAGCTAGCTAGCAAGTTAACTAACGTTAATGTGGAAAGGTAGTTTGAAAATGATAAAATATGTAGCAGTTGTCAGTTGCGGTTTATAAACACACGGAATTCAAAGTCAGTGAGCGAGGGAGAGAGAGAGCAGCGATGGTCGAGCAAGCTATAGGCTGAATGAAGAGAGGGAGCGACGTTAAGTAAAACATTATTTCCGAAGCCCAGAAACGTCCAAAACACAGCAAAATAAGAATAAAAGAGAAAAATACAGGCAGTGGGCAGGGTCTCTGCAGATACAGACACCACTACACACCTCTTTGTAAATGTTAATTAAAAACATTGTTTTTCCAGTACCATATCATTCAATCACAGTGGGCCGTTTTGTACCACAACAATCTGGCCGTATGTTAAATGGTAATGGACTTGCATTACACCTTTCTAGTCTTCCGACCACTCAAAGGGCTTTACACTACATGTCAGCATTCACCCATTCACACACACATTCATACACTAATGGCAGAGGCTGTCATGCAAGGTGCCAACCTGCCCATCAGGATCTAATCTAATTACTCATTCACACACCGGTGGCACAGCCTTCGGGAGCAATTTGGGGTTTAGCGTCTTGCTCAAGGACACTTCGACATGCAAACTAGGGGAGCCAGGGATCAGCTAATCTTCCAATTAGCGGACAACCTGCTCTGCCTCCTGAATCACAGCTTTTCTTTATGATATGCCAAAAAAAATGATGATGAATAATGAGTTCCTTGCAGTGTGGTATATAGATTTTAAATTCGGGAAAAAGGGAGAGCTTGTATTGGCTCGGTAGCTGATATCATCTTATCAATCCTGAGTTGAGTTACAGGAACCGGTATCAGGAGAAAAAAAGGTTTGGTCCATCCCTATTTGAAATGTAAGAGCACATGTTTGAAGGCTTTTGTTAGAAATTGAGTTCAGCTATCCGTGAAAAAAGAGCTCAAGTTGAATCCTTCATGTGCTATTCAGATAGCTGGAGAGTTTGATCAGTGAAGGGATGCTTCACATCAGATAACAGCCATCTATAATGGCTAACCCAGCCCCCTTCCCTAGCGCCACACAGTTCAGCGTGTGCCACAGGGCTTAATCACAGCCCCTCACCCTCAGCTTCAAGGGTAAGAGGGGCTGACATTCAACTGAAGAGGCTGTGTGGTATCATAGATAAGGCTCCCTGTGTTCTCCTCCTCACTGATTCCACTCTGAAGAAGCCCTCGTCCAAATCAATTACAGTAGACAGTTTGGTGTTTCCCATGGATCCCTTTATTCACACTCTGGCACATGTGTGTTTACAAGCGAGTGCTCCACCACTAATCATGACATTATGAGCAGATGTGGCATGAATACAGTGTGCTCACATTTAATAAGTTAATTTAAGTTCTGATACGAATACGAACTAGACTGTATAATTACACAAGGTACTGAATCAATGGCCTCTTGTACAAAGAATGGCTATTGACTATAGGTTTTATGTGCCACATCATAAGTGGAGTGGTGAAGGAGTCGGTCAGAATAAGAGAAAAGGGATACTATAAATATTAGAAAGTAGCAACAACCTTGCCTCCTGCATTTTGGTGAATTTGTATGTTTATAATTCATATCTTGATGGTAAAATTATGAAATATTTACAGAATAACACATTTTCTCCAATTAGATTGTACTAGTAACTTTGACTGCAAATCTTAATACAACTCCAGCAATCAATGAACTAGCAAGTCAATCGCATCGCAAGACTGGACAAGCTGGTCTTCTATAACTACAGTATAGGAGACTAATAACTAGTTTTGTGAATCAATTTAGCTATTTCCTTGAACAGATATGCAAGTGCAATCCTGGTGCAAATAGAAAAAAACATTATTAATACACAACCACGTGGTGAATATTATATGATTATATTAAAAATATGATCATGTATGAAATATAAA